>CM044549.2:3821597-3999097 GCA_024416835.2 Perccottus glenii | reverse complement strand
CACATTTTAGTATTACTTCATATAAAATTGAAATGAGTTTTAAATTATAAAAACTGGTGATAATAAACTGGTAATTCAAGGTTAGTCCTAATATCTGCCTGTTTTCAATCTGTGACTCCAAAATAGCAAAAGAAGAGTGGTGTGATTGTTATTAGGAGTCAGTGCAAACCATAGATTGTATAAATATGGATGATAACTGCCCATTGGTCCCCTATTCACCAATATTGTCATTACGAATGGGCAATAAAATGGCTGTTACATCTGGGCTTTTTCCATAGTAAAACAATAGTTTTTAGATAGCATAAACAAACATATTAATCAAAAATTCACCCCCCCCAGAGTTGTCATGTAATAAAAGCTTAGCTCTAGAGACCGGAGCCATCTTTTGTACCAGGCTGTAAACATGAGTTTTACACCTGTAAAGTCGCCATTGGGTTTCTCCTTATATTTCCGCTTTTGGAGCCTGCCCTCTGGTGGACGGATGTATATCGCTGTATTTCGCTGTAAAATCACCGTATGGCGGCGCCCTTACACGAGGACCATTTTAGAGGTTCCATGGGAGAGGCTTGGTGCAAATGCAAAGAGGCATGTCAAATTTCTGCAGCCTCAGTTTCTCAAAAGATAGGATCTTATTTTCTTATAAGAATGCATTGCTTTCATTTGATTGCATTAGGTGTTGTGTCATTTTAAGTCGAAACTATGTCTCGGATTATGTCCTCAACTGTGGATGCATGTTCTTGAAGACAGAAAAAAACACAAGTAAAGATGTACAATATGTGCTGTATATTCTCTATCTAGAGAACACTAGTCACAGCTGCACCCTTTTTAATCTTCGAAGTGGTTTCGTTTTAACCACGCCTGAGTGAGTGCACTGTTTGTGTAAGTACCCTATTCTGACACACTATGTGGTGCTTACAGTGAAATCCCTGAACCGAGGTAGACATTTACAGGGAAACCTTATTTTTGTGCATAAACCTTAAGTATGACGATGGATGTGTCAATAAAAATGATTCTGATGCTTTCTACAGAAAAAAAAAACACCAAATGGAACAAGGGAGTTACATAACTGCAGATGTGGCAGAGCAAACAAAAATGCTTCAAACAGAGCAGACAAAAGAACAAATCCTGTCAACTGGTTGTTGCCTACACAATAAGATTAGTCCTTAATAGAACATAATATAAACAAAAATACACTTGAGTCATAAAGAATAACTCTTGAGACCAAAGCTGTTTTTTGATTTCTTTACTGTGAAGTCACTAAACGGAAGTAATATTATACAGCTCCGTAGATCTACGTCCTTGATTCTCACACACCATTGCCCCCTGTTGGTGGTTTAATGAACAGCTGCTTTGGTAACTCAGTGATGAGTCACAATTTGTTGCATGTGTGCATATTTGTTTGTGTTTTATGACAACATTGAAATTGAGGTGTGTTAGATGTCTCTAGAATGCCTCTATTTGTAATGTTAACGGTAAAAACTATTCAAGAACTCAAACTGGTCCGGCTGGTATTGTGGACTGCATTCCTGCATGTGACTGCACAGAAAGGTGTTCCTGTACCATGAAGGTGTAGATGTCCATCAGCGCCTCTAGCATTCCTCTGAGTGTGTGCAGGCGCTCTGCTCCCGTGTCGTTTGACGGCAGCCCCACGCACTGCAGGAAGTCCTCGGCCGGATCTGCCATCTGTCAGAGACATTTAACACAATGATGCGTCGAAGGGCTGCTCAGTGACTTGTGGTGATCAAGTACATGTAATAAGAATCAATGCAGTATTATTTATAGAAAATTTAGTCAGGTGGAGATTCTGATTAGCAAAGAAAAAGCCTATGAAAATAAATAATGTTATATGGCTTACTGAATGTGCACTCACCCACTTTAATTTCCTAGGTCTATTATACGAGAGTAATGCTGTAGTTTCCCTAAATCAGGTCCAGTACAGTCCAGTGAACAGACTGTTCTGAGGCAAGGAGAGGGGCTGACCCTTTTAGAAACAGTTGTGTATTTTTGAGTAACTTTTGTGTGTTTGTCAAAAATAAGTTCAAACTTAAAAAAATGGAGGTATAAGTTGTTTTTGCCTATTGCATTATTTTTCACAGAGTCTTCCCACAATAACATTATGGACTCATCTGTGAACTTTATATGGATTAACACTGAGATGCCACTAAAGGGAGATGCAAAGAAGGATGGCTTGCTTTGTATGTGAGGAACCGATCGTGTTATCCAGGGCAGTTACAGTTAAATAATCGGTTTTCAGGATGTGGAGCTGTTGGCAGTGGGCCTGAGACCATACTATATCCCAAGAGAGTTCTCTAATGCTGTTGTTATAGTTTATATTCAACCAAGAGCTGTACCAGACACACTTTTGAACACCAGTGATCGGCCATTGGACGTCTGAGATTAGTGAGCTGCAGGACAGAACACCACAACAACTCCTTCTGTCTGACTTCAGCAACAACCTAACTCCTTGGGGATTAATAAAGTTAAAATGACATTTTATTGAATGTTGGAAAAAAAAAAACCTCTGACATCTCCCCTAGACACGTGTATACCTGCACTGGTCTGTGACATTACAGTTCACTAATCCTTTGTACTTGTGTGTCATATAGGAACCAGGCCTATCCCTGCAGACGGACACAGGCCTGACAGGGCCTATGTCCACTGCAGACAAGCTGCGTCCTGTGCTCATACAATGTTGTGGGGTGGAACAACAAAAAATGCAGCTGTGTAGTTTTGTTTTTTTTGCAACTGTACATGCTTTCCAGCGTGGGTAGAACTATTGTTTGGATGTTGTGTGATTGCACAGTGCTCACCTGGCCACAGGTTACTCCAGTCGGACAGGATCCATTACTGTAGAGAACAAGATTTATTTATGAAAGACAAGTTTCTTTGAGCTTTGTTTTTTCATTTTAGAGTTATGATACAGATCTTACTTTTGTGCTCTTGATACCGCTGTAAAGGAGACAAATTGAGTGTCAGTTTAGAGACAATAGCTTTGACAGGTGTTTGTTTAGGTTTATAACAGAAATATGTCTTGTTTAAATGAGGGACTATACACACAGTGTTTAGTTCCTGCCTCAACCACTGTAATGTACTTAATGTTGGAGTAAACCAGTCTTTACTTAGTCGCCTCCAACTTGTACAAAACTGTAACAAACCCTTCTCAGGCTCCAGTTCAGGTTAGAGACTTACCTAAGAGCTTAAGAAGAGCTTTTGACACTTCTGTTTTTCAAACTCTATTTTATTTATTGCTTTTATGTTCCAGTGTATTATTGCACTGATGGAAAGCACTTTGTCTCAGTGTTGGCTGTTGTCAGGTGCCACCTGATGAATAGAGAAGGGCAGAGATTGTGTGTTGTGTGTTGTTATGGTGTTCCTACCCCAGGACAGTCCCAGGACGGTGACCTGTAAAAACAGGTAGTGTGCTCTCATCATCTGACACGTCTCATAGACAACGCTCCAAATCACTAGAGAACAACAGAGAAGAAAGTCAGACACTGGTGTAACGCTACACTTCCATTGTCTGCATTCATCTGATAAAAACATTCATCTGATAAAAACATTCATCTGATAAAAACAATTAAAGGCCAGAATAAAACAGGACAAAAAATACAGACGTAATAAAGAAATACGTTGCTTCTAAGGCACTGACATTAATGAGCTGTTCACAGACTAATTACTGACATTTGTCAATAATACAGACATAAATGCAGTTCATACAATTCAGTCATCCAAAAACACAAGGAAACTATCAAGTATTAATGTGATTGAAATACCGCTGTCACCATGTTCCTTTTTAAATATTTTACTTTTTGCAAATTAGACGAGCACAAACAAAGCACAATCAATCATTAAAACAAAGAAAGACTTGCTTGTCTATTTGAAGTCAACTCAAATAAAACCTTGGCAAACAATTTTGGTCAAATTTTTACATTCAGAAATGAAATTCATTCCCAGTTTGCTTCAGGACATCCTGTCCTCTCTCTCCCGACAGTTCATTTATGTCCCCTGTCTCCCAGACTCTGTTTGTCTCTTTAAAATGACTCCTCAGATTTCAGCTGTGGACGTGCCATTTTCCATTCCATTTTTGTCTTTACAAAATGGAAGTTAACAACTCTGCATGTTTTCAGGCCTAAGCTGCACTATTTTGAGAAACAGATCATTTATTCTATGTTCTCTGTAGTGGACATCAGGACTATGTTCGTCTGATTCTGTTACAGATATTAAATGGAGCCTTATTACACACTAAACGATCCCAAAAACCATTCCAAAATCCCAAACTCTTCGTATAATGTAAATCAAATCCATAAAATGTACCCGCTCAGATAAAGTGCATCCTGCCTCCGTACACACGATGACACGTCTCTTGTTTTATTGTCACATGCAAACGGTGGACAGTGGGAAAGAGGAATGGGGGGTTTCCTCTTGGAACCTCTGGAAGATCACATAATTCAAATGTGGGCAGCTATTCTGTTAAGTTAAAAATACGTTTTTTTATTGTTACTCACACACCTTTATCAAATTTTAACTTTTTTATCTTACAGTCAAAATGAATGGATTTCTTTCTGAGCATCTGTATCTTTTCCTTTACCTCAAAATGGCCACAAGGGGCTTCCATAGAAACAACAGTGTGTTTGTGTTTTTGTTCAGTCATCAGTACAGCAGTCATACCTTCTAAACTAACAACACAAAACAAACAAAAGGTCAGATTTTTACCAGCTGTATTGTGAGAACAAACGTGGGGAGTGCTGACAGAGGAATCAGGGAGGGGCTCTCTCACAAAGATGTGGAGACAATAGATGCTTCAGTGGAAAGAATGCTTATGAGATGAAAAGAAAACTTTACACCGGTCGGCTGGAGACAAAAGGACCTCACCGAGTACATTTACATACCATGACTCCAGTGAGACAATGTTAAAAAAGAATGACCCAACCAGTTAAACATGGGTTTAAACCTAGATATGGACAGGTTTAAAAGGTTTAACACTGAACTAACACCAAATATGGCAACAAGTTCTCTAAAGGTCTGGGCAGACTTACAGCAGGATGTAACCCTTGTGCTCATTACAACTGCTTTAATTATTATTTTCATTTATTGACCAAGAGTAAAGCTCTATATGAAGTATAAAAGATTTGGAAAAGGTGGGCATTTATTTAAATTTTAGCTGTGAACATCTATTATTAGATGTTTATTCTGTTAATAGAGCTTTTGAAATCTTTTCAACATTAACAACAGGTTTTTTTGCTGACACCAGTGTTGAGATTAGCTCTCTGTTCTGGTCAGTGTCACTGTAGTCGGACAGTGACTATAACTTCTGTTGTTAGCTGAATAGGTCTCACCTGGGGGATCAAAAATAGCAACTTATTTCCAGTAACTAAATATTTTTTTGCCGCACATGAAATTGGATAATTTCCTCCAGCACAGCTGACGACCTCTCAGGCAAACTAGCATCCAATGAATTCATTATCAAATAACTCTACGTACCCCTGAAATGTCCTCAACCTCAGATGACTCAGAAGTATTTGTGACAGAAAGGAAGAGTTTGAACAAAAGTTTGAAGATATGAGGAGAAGATTGCAAAGTCGAGGAAATGTTGTAGAATAAATCAATCTTGGATTCAGCCCCTGAGCACTTCAGTCATGGCAAGGCAAGGTCATTTTATTTATACAGCACACTTCATACACTGGGTAATTGACAGAGATAACGTGTAGTCATGATAGCTTGTTTAGCAAACACATTTCCCAGTACAGCCTTGAGTGTGACCGGTGCTCTTGATGCTGAAGGCCGCTCCACACTTTCACCAAAAGCACACTCCACTGTGAGAGTCAACAGTTGCCCAAAGTGTAAGTGTTTGCTCTGGATTATTCTGTGTGACTCTGGTGCGGCAGAGCAAACACCGTTCAGATTCTGAGCTTGTTTTCAAAGCACCTTTAGACAAAACGATTCAAATATTTATTCATTGAAGATGGTAATATAATTATAATATCATAAAGTGTTTAATACCAGAATACAAACGAGTGCCTTAAATTCACCATACACTGAGATTATTCAGTGCACATACACTCACCTAAAGGATTATTAGGAACACCAGTTCAATTTCTCATTAATGCTAGAATCTAATCAACCAATCACATGGCAGTTGGGGCATTTAGGGGTGTGGTCCTGGTCAAGAATATTTCCTGAACTCCAAACTGAATGTCCGAATGGGAAAGAAAGGAGATTTAAGCAATTTTGAGCGTGGCATGGTTGTTGGTGCCAGACGGGCCGGTCTGAGTATTTCACAATCTGCTCAGTTACTGGGATTTTCACGCACAACCATTTCTAGGGTTTACAAAGAATGGTGTGAAAAGGGAAAAACATCCAGTATGTGGCAGTCCTGTGGGAGAAAATGCCTTGTTGATGATAGAGGTCAGAGGAGAATGGGCCGACTGATTCAAGCTGATGGTGCTGGTGGTGTAATGGTGTGGGGGATGTTTTCTTGGCACACTTTAGGCCCCTTAGTGCCAATTGTGCATCGTTTAAATGCCACGGCCTACCTGAGCATTGTTTCTGACCATGTCCATCCCTTTATGACCACCATGTACCCATCCTCTGATGGCTACTTCCAGCAGGATAATGCATGAGGTCACAAAGCTCGAATCATTTCGAATTGGTTTCTTGAACATAATGAGTTCACTGAACTAAAATGGCCCCCACAGTCACCAGATCTCAACCCAATAGAGCATCTTTGGGATGTGGTGGAACGGGAGCTTCGTGCCCTGGATGTGCATCCCATAAATCTCCATCAACTGCAAGAGGCTATCCTATTAATGCTATCCGAGCCTCAAATATCACCTCAACGCAAAACACATAGGAGTTAGCGTGGACATTAGCCCGACTCCGAGTAAAGTTACAAGGACCCACACCCAACCCACACTCCACCAGATGATCAGGACCAGGGTAACTACACTGCTACACTTAATAACAAACATTGCACTGGTCTGCTGGACTGAAACTAATAAACAATATTTGTTGATTAAGCTTATGTATTCAGTCATTATTCAATGGTGTACTAAAAATCCATGTGAAAAAATACTTCTCACTGTTCTCAGGTCAAATATTTATATGCAATTAAAATGTGAATAATTTTGATTAATTAATTACAAAGCCTCTAATTAATTAGATTAATTTTTTTAATCGAGTCCCAGCCCTAATTATATATATATATATATATATATATATATATATATATATATATATATATATATATATATATATATATATATATATATATATATATATATATAATAAAATTAATTAATTAAGTAATCAAACTAACCCAAGAGAAATGACTGTATATATATATATAGTTTATTATGACTCACATTAAAACACTACATGAGCTGTAATATAACTCAGAGGTATCCAGACGTTGTTTGAGGTAGTACTTAGTGAGAATAGTTTGAGAATCACTGATCTAGTGGTTCACATATTTAGTCTGACACAGTTTTTTTTTTTACACCAGATGCCCTTCCTGACATAACCCTCCCCATTTATCTGGGCTCGGGACAAGTACTAACCACTTCCCCAACAACTCTTTATTTTCATTGGCAGACACTGTTTTGATCATTTCTGAAGTGTGTTTTGAATACATATACATATTTGTTTTGCATTAGATCATTCTGATATATAACCTGACATCCCATCTGTGTAGTGTAAACTCGTGAGTGATATTATTATATTTGTTAGTTTACCCACAAATGAAGGTGAAGATGTTTCGAGTTCAGTAACAGTAGACACAGATTAAACCACTTCCTCCAAGGGATTGAAAACTCAGCTCTGTAACCAGTTGAACTTAGATCCCTTCTTTGGAACCTTTTCCTAAACCTCAGTACTCTTTTTTGTTGTTTGTCACATTGGCACTGACCATAGTATTTGATCACAAGGGTATCAACTCTTTGTTCCCAGCCCTAAGCCTTGTTTGCTTTACTGATCTGGCCTTAAAAAAGAAATTGTAGTGTCTCCAAGGGGTGTACTCATTGTACCCGAGTACAGACAACGACAATAATGATTCAGCAATAACCAATACAGCACCTATGTCTAATACACTTTGTGAAACGGTGTAAAAAAAACAATTACTTCACTGGATCTGTCTGAAATAAAACAACAAACATCCAACACACAAGTGCTGCTTTTCAGTGTCACAACAACCACTATCCCAATGGAAATGATTTATATCGAATCACACAACAGAAACAATAAAAGATAGATAACTTATGTATTGATATTGTCATAGCCCTAATCACTGAATGCATATTTAATGTTTATAAAGCAGTCACCTCTCACGGTCATATTTCGCCTGGACTTGTCCACAGTGATTTTTTACAGAAAAAGGCATTACAAGAACAACCTGGTTATGTTGTCTGTCTTATCTTACCTCACTGAGGACCAAACAATACCAGACATACAAGACTCATTCCATTTGTGCTCTCTCTGTTGACCTACGGCTAGTAAAGCTGAAAAACGAGTATGGATTTAAAGTGCTTACCGAGTGTGAGCGTAGAGCAGTCAGGTGCTGTGTGTTTGTGCTCAGTTTCAGGTGGAGTCCTACCTACCTACCTGCCACTGCAGGGCGTGGCGTGACGACGCTCTCAAGGGATGACGGCTCACCACGGGTCTCTACTGTCGACGGGGGACAAACCTGTTAGAGTCCTCTGATGAAGCAGCAGAGGCCTGAGGCAGTCAAACACAGAGGGACACAGTACACTTACACATTTAACAATATACAGCCAAACATTTGTATCATCTGTAATAGGACTGAATTCATATGTGACACTAACTAATCATTTATACAATATCTGTGCAGTATTAGGCTACAGAACACACAAAGACACACAAATTTACTTCCATTGCTCATATAGCAGTTCTGGCTGTAGTCCAAAATCAAAGCATGAAGCACTTGGCATTGGAGAAAAATGTAATAGATCCTGGACTCCGGGAGAACAGGTGACATTAGTATTATAAGAACATAGCCACATGAGGGCGTACACAAGGACATGACTCATAAGATCCAGTTCAACCAGTTTTTTATTACCAGACTATAGTGCAGGTACTTAATATGAATTAAAAATATTATTGAAAACAAGTTTACAAAACAGACGATGGGACTATAAAACCGCTGACCTACTGGAAACAACTGGAAACTGTTTACAGTACATTTAAAACCCCTGGAATCTGCCTGTCCCCACTAGAGGGCAGTGTGGTCCCAGTTAGTTTCCTGTTTGGTTTGACAGATATCTCCAGAAATCTTACTTAGCATATAATAATAACAAGTTTATAACAAAGACTTTCTCTACATTTCTTAAACACAATAAACAAATGACCTGTTCATAAAACAATGTAAACTCTCAGAAATGATCTGCCAAAAAAGACAGCAAATTGTTTCGGGATGCAAACCACAAAAAGAGCAAGTGGTTTCAAAATCATTCTTAATTTTTGTCATACGATTTCATAGATTTAGTGTAATATCCTAAAAGAAATTTCCCTGATTTTTAGTCACGTCTTTGTGTGGCAACAGCCAGATATATTTTCACTTAGTGAGTGTAAGTAAGTGAGTAGAATAAGTCATAAATAGCTCTATTGTTGTTTTTGTACATTTACATTTACATTTACCTTTATTCATTTAGCTGACGCTTTTATCCAAAGCGACTTACATTGTTCTAATGTAATTACCAGTGTTACAGTCACTGGAGGCAAGGTGGGTTAAGTGTCTTGCCCAAGGACACAACGACATTATGAACTGTGGGGAGAGTGGGAATCGAACCGCCTACCTTCCGGTACATCCCAAAACAGTATTAAGTAGATGATTTTCCATGCAGGTTAATAAAAGTTAATAAAAGTTTGAAAGTTTTAGGCGTATGTTTATGATCTGATAATTACAAATTAGCAAAAAGGGTCCACCAGTCTGATTAAATATAAATTTAGGGAAGAAATTCCATATAGAAAGTATTTTAGCCAATTAATTGTTGAATACATTTTTCAAAGATGCAAAGTCCAAAAAAATCAAGGCCTCCATTTTTGTGATTGTGAACAGATTTTCTGGTAAAGTGTGTTATATTTTTCCATAGGAAATTAAATAGCATTTTATATTTAAAACAGACACTGACAACCATTCACTCTCACATTCATTGTTTTATTGTATATTATCAACTGGCAACTTTAGAGGTTTGATCTATACCTGCATGTTTTTAGGCGGTGGGAGAAAGACGGAAAACCTGGAGGTTTGAACTCATGACCTCCTTGCTGTGAGGCAGGAGTACTAACCACCATAAACTGTCTAATCCCTCCCTCCTGGTAGAACCGCTGTGTAGTACCACTTCATTTTACAGAACTGTTACCATTGGTATAAAGAGTTTTCATGGCATTGCAAACATAGTTTCCAAACCCAAATTGTTTAAGACAGTAAAAAATAAAAAGATACATGTACAGTATTGCCGTACAATGTGACTAACCAGAATAATCCAGGTTTTTAGTGTATTTTTTATTGCTAAGTGGCAAACAAGTTACATTTCACATTACATTACATTTTACATTAGCAGACGCTCTTATCCAAAGGAAAACAAGGATGTCATTCGGACAAGGACAACCCAAGTTGTTCTGAGCTCAGTTCAGAAGCCTGCATCTCTGATGGTATGTGGTTGCATGAGTGCGTGTGGCATGAGCAGCTTACACATCTGGAAAGGCACCATCAAAGCTGAAAGGTTTATCCAAGTTCTCGTCGTCTCTTTCAGGGAAGACCTTGCCTTTTCCAACATGACAATGTCAGACCACATACTGCATCAACTACAACATCATGGCTGCGTAGAAGACAGATCCGGTTCTGACATGGACAGATCTTTCATCCACAGAAAACATTTGGAGCATCATAAAGAGGAAGATGCAACACAGAAGACCTAAAACAGTTGAGCAACTAGAAACGTGTATTAGACAAGAATGGGACCACATTCAGCAGCTTGTCTCCTCAGTCCCAGACGTTTGCAGACTGTTATAAAAACAAGAGGGGATGTCACACAGAGGTAATCATGGCCTTGTTCCAACTTCTTTGAGATGTGTGAAATTTAAAATCAACTTATTTTCCCCTTAAAGATATACATTTTCTCATTTCAAACATTTAATATGGCATCTATGTCGTATTCTGAATAAATATTGAAATTTGAAACTTCCACAACTTCACTTCTGTTTTATTCACAATATGTACAGTGTCCCAACTTTTTGGAACTGGGTTTGTTAAAGTTCTCATTGTTGTCTTTTTCTCCTTTTTTATTTTTTTTATGTAATTTTCACTAAATGCCAGGGGAATAAGGTGTGGGATGCCGAGATCGAGGATCTTTCATAGCACCTCCATGACCTCCGACCAGAACTGTATAATTGGTGTGCAGAGCCACAATGCATGTGTTGTGATTATGTATTTCTGATGGGCAATGAGTACATGTATTATTGTCTGTGAATCCCATAATGAACTTCCTGTGTGCAGTGTTTTGTATTGTGTTAAATAATAAGTGTTGATACATTCGGTTGGCCAGTTGAGATCTTGGTTTGTGTTTATTTCAAAGCTCCATTTGTCTTTCACACGTATTTTATATACAGTTGTGCTCATACCCTGGCAGAAGTTTTTTTTTTTTTTTAGGCCATTTTTCAGAGAATATGATAATAATAATAGAAAAACTTAATTTTAGTAACATACTTAGTGGTTGGTTGAAGTAATTTATTGTCAAACAATGACACTTAAAGTCTTTTGTGGTAGTTGTGGATGAGGCTCTTTATTTTCTCAGATGGTGAAGCTGCCCATTCTTTTTGGCAAAAAGCCTCCAGTTCCTATAAATTCTTGAGCTGTCTTGCATAAACAGCACGTTTGAGATCTCTCCAGAGTGGCTCAATGACACTGAGGCCAGTCCAGAACCTTCTCTTTCTGCTGCTGTAGCCAATGACAGGTCGACTTGGGCTTGTGCTTTGGATCGTTGTCATGTTGCAATGTCCAAGTACAACCCAAAACATCAGTGATCCACCTCAATGTTTCACAGTAGGACTGGTGTACCTTTCATCTTGGGCCTTGTTGACTCCTCTCCAAATGTAATGTTTATGGTTGTGGCCAAAAAGTTCAAATTTTGGTCTCATCACTCCAAATGACTTTCTTCAAGAAGTTTTGAGGCTTGTCTCTGTGCTGTTTGGTGTATTATAAGCTTTGTAGCATTTGCGTAGTAATGGCCTTCTTCTGACGACTCGACCATGCAGCCCATTTTTCTTCAAGTGCCTCCTTATTGTGCATCTTGAATAGACACACAACGTTTTTCAGAGAGTCCTGTATTTCAGCTGAAGTTATTTGTGGGTTTTTCTTTGTCTCCCAAACAATTTTCCTGGCAGTTGTGGCTAAACTTTTTGATGGTCTACCTCACTTTGTTTTGGTTTCATCTTGAACACTGCTGACCAGTGATGGGGACTTGTGACTTGACTTGACAAAAAATAAAATACTTGAGACTTGCCTCAGACTTGACTTGAGACACGATGACTTGAATGACTTGAGTGTTAATCACATCATGTTTTCAGTTTGAATTGAAATATATAAATTATTTTAAAAATAAAGTTGATCCAGCTGGAGCGCAGGCTGAGAATAGTGTTGTCATGACTGGATCACAACGCTATCATCAGTCATGCCCCCCCCGTACCTTACACACCACACCCACTTAGATCAGATATCACATCAACATGTCAGCCTGAGGACTACTGAGGGTCATCGCTTTCGGCTTCAACAATTATTCCCAAGATGGCAAAAGGTGAACAGCGCGCTGAAAGACATGCAACATTCAAATCACAGACAGCCAGACGACAACCTCTTTCGTCCGTCATTTGAAGAGCCATTCTGCCCAGTAAGTGCTTGTCAATGTGTTAATGTTATCTGGTTAGTTGGTAGTTAGCTAATTTTAATAATAGATAAAGTAGCAATTAGCCATTAACCCTCATATCATGTGGGGACAAATGTGGGCAAAATATTTTTGATTTATTTTTTTAAAATACTTGTGATCTGAGTGGTACGAGACTCAGCTACTTTTCCTAAGTTTGCCACCTGAACACACACACAGAAAAATGACTCGATTCTACAATGTTAAAGGGTTAGTTCACCCAATAATGAAAATTCTGTCATTAATTACTTACCCTCATGTTGTTCGACACCCGTAAGACCCTTATCTTCAGACACAGATGAAGATAGTTCTGTTGAAATCCGATGGCTCAGACCTTCATTGACATCAATGTCATTTTCTCTCTCAAAACCCATAAAAGGCACTAAAGACGTCGTTACGAAGCCCATCTCACTACAGTGGTTCTACAATCATTTTATGTGCACAAAATATGACTCAGAATATAGAAAAAAAAGTGCAGCACTCAATGAGAGATGCAAGTGTCTGTCAGGAGCCCAGAAACTCACTGACCTTTTATACACACACTGATTACAAACAAACAGGTCACAGGTGAGGATGTTACCTTTAGTAGCCATTCAAACCTGTTTGTGTCACTTGTGCGTGTTATCAGGCCAAAAAACTTTTGATCAGGGTGATTTTTTTTATTTTTTTTTTCATTATGATTTAAAAAGAGTAAACACAGTTGTTTGACAGTTCTGGGGTGGGTAGGTTGGAATCATTCATTTTTCTGCAGGTCATCTCTAATATTGTTCAGAAGTGGAGAGAAATTGAGTTTAAAGAAGTATTTGGGGTTATTTGGGATATGGATTCCTAGGTATTTGATATGGTTGGAAGTGTCACAGTGGATCAGGACTCTGCACAGTTGGCCGCGGATTCCGCACCCGGCTCCCCCGCCCCTACTGATTCACAGAGGGGAAACAGGTGTGTGGGAGCGCCGGCGGAACAAGCCCAGCTGATCCGAGTTGATAATCAACAAAGGTTAAGAAGCACCGCAGCCTGCTCCTCGATGCCAGATCGTAACACTTACTACCGTTAGTACTACGTCTCGCGTTCGACTGCCTTGTGATATTTATGATTACTTACCTGTTCTTTTGTTCATCTCAGATCCTTCCAGTCCTGCCGTCAGTCCTGTTCCCGCTCCACCTCTGTCTTCTCCTGTACCGTCAAGTCCTGTCATCGGTCCCGCTCCAGCCCAGTCCCGGTCTTGTCCTGCTGCACATCGCTATCCTCGAAGAACCCGCTATTCCTAAGTTGTCCTTTTGTCCAAATAAATCTTTTTTGTTAATTTACGTGTGTCTCTGCGTTTGGGTTATCTGCCAGTCCATAACAGGAAGTGTGCTTATAGTCCTCATTTTCAACATTCCATTTTATGTTTGTCAAAGACAAAATCTCAGATTTGGACCAGTTAATGGAATAGCCAGATACCTTACTGTAGCTCAAACAGCGTGTGGACCATGGATTGTAAATAAAAATGGATGTAATCTGCCCATTGGTCCCCTATTCACCGATATTGTTGTTATGAAAGGGCAATAAAATGGCGGTTACATCTGGGCTTTTCGGGTGTGCATATGGCTACCCAAACTCTGACCCAGACGTAAGTACATTCTGGAGACCTCACGGTGAGGTAATGAACTAAAGCAGGGTTGAATTACTGTTTGATGTGTGGTTGATATTGGTTAATTTCCTTTTTTTCTCTCTAAAAACAATAGTAGTAAACTGTTAATAGTAGTATTATAATAATAGTACTATAGTAAATAGTAGTTTTATTTGGGTATAATTATTGAGCAAAAGTATTGTCTTAAATAAAAAAGAACGGCTTCTTTCATAATTTGGCTAATTATTTATCAGTAAAGCGGTTCATTGTGTGCACGAGTGCCGAAGCCCCTGCATGTTCGCTGAAGCGTGAGTGTCATAACCCTGTTGTGGAGCACGTTGCAAAGTGAAGCAGGGCTAATCCCGATGAATCAGAGGCTGGATTTATGAAATAACTATTGGACATGTGTCGTGTCTGATTCTGAACCCCTCAGCCTTCAGCACGATTGAATGGAACGACTCACAAACGCACAACCAGTTCAATATCATAGAGTCTTTATTATTACAACAACAAACAGACCCAAGTAGACTATCCCCAGCTTTACTAACAATTGTACATCGAACTTTTTACAGTTTTCACAATTTACAACCATTTCTTTAGAGGTGCTCCTCCTTCCTTTTAACCCTTGTCCTAGTTCCCCTGTGAACTCTTTGGTACCAGGCACCTATCTCTCTTATCTTCAGCTAGATCTTCACTGTGTGTGTACATTAAACTTATAATGTTTGAAACCATACACTCTGACATTATGTTTTCTCTTTTCTATTAATATGTTTCTAGACATATTAAAGTATTTATATAAAATCCCCTACTTGATTATAAACCATGCAAAAGTATAAACAATAAGACACTTAATATAAACTCATGCATAAATAAATAACTAACTGTTAGTGTTTTTATAATAAGAAGCACTCTTATAGGTTTTTTGTAATTTATTTACATCTATTCATTTAGTTGACGCTTTTATCCAAAACGACTTGCATTAAGCCTGTAATTACCAGTGTTACAGCTGGAACAACACTGGAAGCAAGGTGGGTTAAGTGTCTTGCCCAAGGACACAACGACAGTAAGAACTGTGGGGAGAGCGGGAATCGAACCATCAACCTGCCTGATTAGGACACTAAATACCTCATCTGTTGAAACCAGTGTATCTAACTTGTTGCATAAAATATATATATATATATATATATATATATATATATATATATATATATATATATATATATATATATATATATATATATATATATATATATATAGATCCACAAGTACATCAAAGATAAGGCCCCAACAGATGACGTGCTCAGTGAATGTCTCAGGCAATGGGGAACAGAGGAAGAGGAGCTGGAGGAGGGACCATCATGGGACGACAAACCCCTACATGGGATGTACCACCGAACATAACTGAAGTGGCTGATATCAAGAAATCCTACCAATGGCTAGAACAGGCCGGACTGAAGGACAGCACAGAGGCACTCATCATGGCTGCACAGGAGCAGGCCTTGAGCACCAGAGCAATAGAGGCCCAAATCTACCACACCAGACCAGACCCAAGGTGTAGGCTGTGCAAACAGGCCCTGAGACAATCCAACACTTAACTGCAGGGTGTAAGATGCTGGCAGGAAAGCATACATGGAGCGCCATAACCAAGTGGCTGGCATAGTGTACAGGAACATCTGTACGGAGTATGGACTGGAAACCCGAGGTCAGTGGGAAACACCCCAAAGGTGGTAGAGAATGACCGAGCCAAGATCCTGTGGGACTTCCAGATTCAGACTGACAGAATGGTAATGGCGAACCAACCAGACATTGTGGTGGTGGACAAACAGCAGAGGAAGGCCGTTGTGGTTGACGTTGCAGTACCAAGTGATTGCAACATCAGGAAAATGGAACATGAGAAACTAGAGAAATACCAAGGCCTCAGAGAAGAGCTGGAAAAGGCTTGGAAGGTGAAAGCGACAGTGGTGCCTGTGGTCATCGGAGCACTCGGGGCAGTAACCCCCAAACTGGAAGAGTGGCTACAGCAGAACCCTGGAAGAACACCAGACATCTCTGTCCAGAAAAGTGCAGTACTAGGAACAGCAAAGATACTGCGCAGAACCCTCAAGCTCCCAGGCCTCTGGTAGAGGACCCGAGCTCAAAGGATGAGAGACCACCCGCGGAGTTTTTTTATATATATATATATATCAGATTACATTTAATGTCAATGTGAAGGCCTACTTATGTTTATAAAAACAAAAACGAAGATAAATTAAAATAAAATAAAATATTAAGTGGATTAAATATGCGATTTGTCCAAGTGGTGTTACCGTACTCAAGATGGCAGCTCGGTGCAGTGCAGCGAATTTGGTAGCGTCACCGTCATGTGGATGAGACAGGAGAGACTGAACTACCTGGAACGCTCAACGTTAGTAACTTTTGGCATCAAGTGAAATGTTTTTTTTACAACGATTGTGCACCCTTTACCTTTCGAAAATGACGGCTAACTAGTTAGCTAGCTGCCACAAACATAACTCATGCTGAATGATGTTAACGCTGTGACCTTTAAAACGTTTCCTCTAAGCTTACCGATTTTGTGGACATGTCATCTTGGCTGCGGTCCTGTAGCCGGTGGTGTCTGAGAGGATCTGTCAGGTTAAAGCCTGAGCTGAACATCGGTGTCAGAAGGTGCTCCACGGGTCAGGAAAAGGTCCGAGTCCGGTTCGCGCCCAGCCCCACAGGTGAGTCGTTCAAAAACACAACACTGCGGTACTAGAGTCGTTCTCCTAAGGCACAAGGGCAAAAGGTACCTGGGGCCCCGGCACACACTAAATTTTTGGCATTTTAAATTGATAAAATATTGATGTGAATGGACTATTGGTCAAACAAAAGTAATAAGAGTAACACATTCCTTTTAAAAGCATTTTTGAATAAGATTGCACACAAACCTTTTAATTTGTACACTAAAAATACAACTGTGCAGTATTAAGTATTAATGTGGTCACTCAAGACTAGACCGAAAGACTTTATTTAAAATGTCGTCTTTTTTTGTGTTCAAGTATGTGTTGTATTTTATGCAGGTTTTTTACACCTTGGAGGCCTCCGCACTGCTCTCTACAATTATATTTTTGCTAAGAAGTATGGAGGCTCGTTTATCTTGCGGCTGGAGGACACGGACCAGAGCAGGCTGGTGCCGGGAGCTGCACAGTCCATAGAGGATATGCTGGAGTGGGCAGGTAGGGCTCTCTGTAGGGTAGTATCTAAAGTGATGCTTTTCAAAGTTATTGTTAGAATAGAAACAGTTTGCTTTTTATATATATAATATATATGAGTCTTTTATAAACTGTGAGTAATGATGCAGACAATCGTCTACGGATGTATGTTCTGGTACAGGAAAAATGTTTTTGGAATTAAAATATAGCGCAGGCGGCTTCGCTACCAAAAAACAATTTGATTCAGAAAATGGGGAGAAAACTGCCCAGCACTGTCAGCCACTTGCTGCAAACATCTCTTCGCAGAAGCTTTGCGATAATTACAAGTGAGATAATACATTTTTTAGTCTCTAATCAATATTTTGGGTTTTGATGTAAAAGTTAACTTACCTTATATCCTTTACGGCACCAAACACCAATTTTTCAAGGTCAATGTAAAGAAAGAGAAGGCCTTGAGCACATTAGCCACCACTTTGGGTTTTGACATTAAGTAATTACCCACTGTAGTTACATAGGCTGAATAAGCACATCTGGGGTTTCTTTGTCTAGCAGCAGTCAAGCCCCCCATTGTGCCGTGCATCTTGTTCAGTTGTTACTCAGAAGTTTAATTGTTACTTGACTTCTATTTGATGAAGTCAGCAAAAGAGAGGGAGGTCCACACACGCAGAGCAGTGGCAGTGACGCTGAAGCCGCCCTGGTGTGAACTGACGCTTTTTAAGCAGACGCAAGTAACTTGCAACGCTCACGCAGACCAATCGATGACTTTCATGAACTTTAGAATTAAACACAATATGCATCATTTTAAAACTGTCACTAATGCTAAGTGGGCTGTTAGTTACTTTATATAACGTTTATATTTATTTACATATAGTATGTCTTACAGAAAGCTTGTGTGTTTTCCACCTGCAGGTATTGCCCCAGATGAGAGCCCCCAGCGAGGAGGGCCTTTGGGTCCATATCTGCAGTCTCATCGACTCCAGCTGTACACTTCAACAGCTCAGCAGCTTCTTCACTCTGGTCACGCCTATCACTGTTTCTGCAGCTCACAGAGATTGGAGCTCCTGAAGAAAGAGGCCTTACGAAGTGGACAGACACCTAGGTGACATAAAGTGACCTCCGGTGTTTGGAAAGGTTCTAAAAGAATGAACTCGTGTTTTTGCCTCTCACTGTGCCCAGGTATGACAACAGATGTCGTCACCTTCAGGCCGATCAGGTCGAGGAGAAGCTAGCCCAGGGCTTGAGTCATGTGATTAGGTTTTGTCTGGAGGAGGGAGTGGAGCCCTTTCAGGATCTGATCTTTGGATGGACCCATCATGAAGTGGCACAGGTTAGACAACCCCTACTGTCCTTTGGCATACAACTCTATTTAAAACATAAATTGTAAACTGCAGGAAACACCTTCAGAGCATGAGAAGTGCCAAACACACAAAAACATGTGTGACTTTGCTCATAAAAATTCAACATTTTACTTCTGAGACAAACTTCCAAGAGTTTAATTTAGTTTAATTGGGGGAAAAAAGTTTTTTCCTGTGTTTAGCAAATAAAATAAAGTGCTCAGTTAACAAAGCAGCTGAGAAGGTTCACTCATCTAACGGGAATCTACAAAATATTTGCATGTTTCTTCATGACCTGTTGTTTAGAGCTGTTTCAATAAACGATGAACAGTCTGTTAAACGGAGCAATCAGCCCACAGTCTGTTCAGAGCTTTAGCTGTGGTGCATTCACTGACACTAGACACAGCTGGGATAACTCTTCAAATATGTCCCAACATTTCCACTTTACATCTGGAATGTTTCCTGTCAGTGTGGCCCTGAGACTACAAAACAAAAAGGGCCACATGTTTTACTTTCCATGTTTATTATCCACTTTAACTTCTCGACTTTAAATTTCTTAGTACTGCCATTTTTTAATTGTTTAGGAACAGTTTAACTTTATATAAAGCTGTGGATGTTGTGTCCAGGTGGAGGGGGACCCCATCGTAGTGAAGGCAGATGGGTTTCCCACCTATCACCTGGCCAATGTTGTGGATGACCATTACATGAGGATAAGCCACGTGCTGCGTGGCTCAGAGTGGCTTATCTCCACATCCAAACACCTCCTGATGTACCGAGCTCTGGAATGGCAGCCCCCAACCTTCGGCCACCTGCCACTGCTCATGAACAAGGACGGGAGCAAGCTGTCCAAGAGGCAGGGCGACATATTCATTGAGAAGTTCAAGAAGGAAGGAGTTCTGCCAGAGGCGCTGCTGGACATCACCACCAACTGTGGCTCAGGGTTTGACAGTGGGTCTAATAGAACGTTATTTTAACTTTTAGCCAGTAGAGAGCACAAATCCCTCTCTGTGCAACTGGGTTGTCAGCAGCACTTTGTTTATTTACTATCTGAGCAGAAAGTTCAGAAGAAAGAATGTCTCCGTAACAGTAGGGTTATTTTAGTGTATTCTGTACAAATAGTGTATCGGCCTATTTTCTTTTTTAAATGCAACGTCTGGTAGAGCCTCACTAATCGTCCTGGACAGAAAAGTTCCATAGGAGGTTTGAGTTCAGCTGAGGGTACTGTTTCAGTGAGATTGACATGATTTATACTGAGCTCATGTCTAAGAACCATCAACATGAGAGTATATACACAAGTTACGCACGGCTGCTTAAAAACAGTAACTGGGTTTAGCCCATAGATTGTATAAATATGGATGATATCCGCCCATTGGTCCCCTATTCACCAATATTGTCATTATGAATGGGCAATAAAATGGCCGTTACATCCGGGCTTTTTCCATAGTTAAACAATAGTTTTTAGATAGCATAAACAAACATATTAATCAAAAATCCCCAGAGTTGTCATGTAGTAAAAACTTAGCTCTACAGACCATGATTTTTACTCTTGTAAAGTCGCCATTGGTTTCTCCTTATATTTCCGCTTTTGGAGCCTGCCCTCTGGTGGACGGAGGTATATCGCTGAATTTCGCTGTAAATGGCGGCGCCCTTACGCGAGGACCATTTTAGAGGTTCCATGGGAGAGGCTTGGTTCAGCCTGATCCTGGAATATTATAATAAAACTGTAAACATGGAAGAAATAAGAGCAAAGAGTAAAATTACTTACTAGTAGTTTCTATTTCAGATTTAATTTGCATTTTAAGAGATTGCATTTGAAAATATTTAAAGAAGTTTGTAACTTTTTCAAAATCAAGGAAAGAGAGGGCAGAGGCAGGGAAATTCTGAATAATATCACAGCTCGTGCATGCGCCTGAGAGAGAAGCGTCTTGGGACGTTTACTCCGAACCATCATAACTTTTCAGCTAACTCAGGTAAGATTTATTTTTTATTTTTTTAAACTTTATGCCTGTTACTTTTCTCTCTCCTGCTGTATTAATGTTTGTTTTAATATCAGTTTTAAGTGTGAAGTGGTTTATTTGTGATAAAATCCATCATTACAGCTAAAGTTACTGAACAGTGGGACATGCTAACGTCTGCTAGCGCTGTATTTCAGCTCATTCTTATCATTTCCTTAGGGATCTTCTGGTGTAAATCTGAGCAACTAACATGATATCTGTATATATATATTTTATTAGAATGTTCAGCATAGTTTTGAGACAACCTACAACAAGCATGACCCTGACGTCTGAGAGACCTACCGTCCTGAAGCCCTGGTCTAAGTCTAACCCTCTGCAACTACTGTGTACTACAAATGTTTTGCATTGTTTACATCATTTTAAAATACAGTCTGTAACTGTGTTACCAGCTAAAGCTTTGAATAT
This sequence comes from Perccottus glenii, assembly GCA_024416835.2. Classification (NCBI taxonomy): domain Eukaryota; kingdom Metazoa; phylum Chordata; class Actinopteri; order Gobiiformes; family Odontobutidae; genus Perccottus; species Perccottus glenii. Next base: position 3,977,611 of record CM044549.2, on the reverse strand, counting down.
TTTATATCTGCATAAATCTACAAAACTAAACATCTGTCATTATCACAATATAATATGATATTTTTTGAACAACTCCTTTCAACTAATTGTCCAATTGCACAGCCTTTAGAGCGTACATATCATGAATGCTGGGTCTTGTTTGTTTTCTGAGAATCTTCTGCACCTATTGGGAACCTGTTTGTCATTTGGCAATAAAAAATATACTAAAAACCTGGATTAATCTGGTTAGTCACATTGTACTGTTAATATTTTGAACAATGCTGTACACACACAATAGAGATACCACCTTTTCTCAGCTAACTGGCTGTTTCTCTGAATTATTTCCTGTTCTTACAGAGGTGAAAAAATGGTTTTAGCCGCAACTTGCAAAGCATTGTTGGTCTTATTACTCACCTCAGACTTCATCCACTCTTTATCTTAAAAAGCTGTGCAGTTGGTCTATAATAATAAAAAAACAGTCTCTAAACATTAGCTCTATAACAATCTTCCTTTTAAACGTCCAAGAGTTTATTCCCTAGTGTTTCTGTCTCTCATTAGAAATTTGTAAGAAGCTATCACATTTAAAGTTGCACATGTATTTATTGCATATAAAAGGCAAGGTTATTATAAACCTAAATCAAGATACATTTTCAAAGCTTCAAAAATATACATGTGGAATTACATTAAAATACAACACTCACACTTAGAATTATTGCTAGTTTAGTATTTATTTAGAAATATGTTTTATAAATAAACAATAGTTTTATATGAAAAAATAAATTGTCAAATGGTTAAAACATTTATTTATTCGGTTGTGTTATGGCTTTGTTAAATGAAAAAAAAGATTGGCATTTCTTTTCTTTTGACTATTTTTGGTCATGAAAGTTTGTGTTTATGGAGAAATCCTGGAAATCTCAAAGGTGAATTTAGGGATATTTGTGTGTTGCAGCAAATGGAATGGGACGGAGGATGGTTGAGCTGATCTCTGAGTTTAATCTGTCAAAGATCACCACATACTCTGCACTAATCGACCTGGACAAAGTGCCAGAGTTCAACAGGTGAAGTACTTGCTGTGACACTGTTCTATTCTGTTTTAAATGATCTAAAAATGAACGATATATGACTGGAGGAATGTAAATCCAGCGCTGTAACTATAATCTATAATCTAAGGGGCGGCAGTAGCTCAGTGGTAGAGTGGCCGTCCTTCAACCGGAAGGTAGTAGGTTCGATTCCCGCTCTCCCCACAGTTCATACTGTCGTTGTGTCCTTGGGCAAGACACTTAACCCACCTTGCCTCGTATGAATGTGTAAGAATGTTGAAGGTGTTGGTCGGAGAGTCCGTAGGCGCGGAATGGCTGCCACGTCTCTGTCAGTCTGCCCCAGGGCAGCTGTGGCTACAGATGTAGCTTACTACCACCAGTGTGTGACTGTGGAGTGAATGAATAATTGATATGTAAAGCGTCCTTGAGCTCTGGAAAGGCGCTATATAAAAAAAATATATATATAACAATTATTATCTTGTTGATGTGTGACTGGCAGAATCCACCTCCAGCAACGAATCGATGACCAGGACCAGTGCACTGCTCTTATTAAAGAGCTCCAGGTTCAGATCCAGCAGAAGTACGCAGCACTAATCCAGGTCCAAGATGTTCTTCATGAGCAGTACATCAGACAGGTGCTACACCATCGGAAGGTCAGAACAACTGCCTACACAGGCTAGAATGATATTATGCTGAGCTTCATATTGACTGACTGGAGGTGTTTTTACCCAGGCCAAATACTGTGAGCGCCATGAATGCTTAATGAATGTTTGTGGTACAAATCAAATCAAACTCTCTCAGCATGAGCTTTTGTGAGATTCAATTTAACACAATCGTGACTTCATGTAACACTTTTCATTTTGCTATCAACAGCAATTACAGTGCCTATAAAGTATTCGGCCCCCTTGAACTTTGCGACCTTTTGCCACATTTCAGGCTTCAAACATAAAGATATGAAACTGTAATTTTTTGTGAAGAATCAACAACAAGTGGGAAACAATCATGAAGTGGAACGAAATTTATTGGATATTTAAAAATTTTTTAACAAATTAAAAACTGAAAAATTGGGCGTGCAAAATTATTCAGCCCCTTTAACTTAATGCTTTGTAGCGCCACCTTTTGCTGCGATTACAGCTGTAAGTCACTTGGGGTATGTCTCTATCAGTTTTGCAAAACAGCTCGAGCTCAGTGAGGTTGGATGGAGAGCATTTGTGAACAGCAGTTTTCAGTTCTTTCCACAGATTCTCGATTGGATTCAGGTCTGGACTTTGACTTGGCCATTCTAACATCTGGATATGTTTATTTGTGAACCATTCCATTGTAGAGTTTGCTTTATGTTTTGGATCATTGTCTTGTTGGAAGACAAATCTCCGTCCCAGTCTCAGGTCTTTTGCAGACTCCATCAGGTTTTCTTCCAGAATGGTCCTGTATTTGGCTCCATCCATCTTCCCATCAATTTTAACCATCTTCCCTGTCCCTGCTGAAGAAAAGCAGGCCCAAACCATGATGCTGCCACCACCATGTTTGACAGTGGGGATGGTGTGTTCAGGTGATGAGCTGTTTTGCTTTTACGCCAAACATAACGTTTTGCATTGTTGCCAAAAAGTTCGATTTTGGTTTCATCTGACCAGAGCACCTTCTTCCCAGTGATGCCAGTAACGCGTTACTTAGTAACGCGTTACTCTATTCTGACCACATTTTTCAGTAACGAGTAATCTAACGCATTACTATTTCCAAACCAGTAATCAGATTAAAGTTACTTAACCAAGTCACTGTGCGTTACTATTTTTGTCATTTTTTTGTCAAGAAAGACATACCTTGTTCCCGTTCTAGCTAGGTGCTTAATTATCCACTCCTTTCCTTTAGAACTTAATGATTTGGAGCGTTTTAAAGCGAGATGAGATTACTTCCTCCTGACTTCGCGTGTGCGTCTCGCTAACCAGTCCCCCCCTTTTCTAGACTCGAAATTAACGTTCCACTATAGAGGCGGAAATAAAAGGCTCATTACATTTACATACAGAGGAGACAAATACAATAAAGTACAAAATAAATTATTACTTATTTACTTTTCCCTTAGAGTTAGTTACAAAGGAAGACTGCCTTTATTTTTATTAAAACAAGTATTTATGTTAAGTCAAGAGAGACTGCCTTTATTTATTGTAAAAACATGTATTTTTCAGGAAATAGTTTTAAATTCAACTTTAATTGTCAGGAGATAGATTGTCGATGTTACTGTAAAAAAACACTATAAATAAAGTGATTGTTGGCAAAACCAGTTGTCATTTTTATGTTGTCGACAGCTGCTGAATGTAACTAATAAAGTAACTTGTAAAGTAACTTAGTTACTTTTAAAATCAAGTAATCTGTATAGTAACTAAGTTACTTTTTAAATCAAGTAATCTGTAACGTAACTAAGTTACTTTTTCAAAGTAACTGTGGCAACACTGCTTCTTCCACATGTTTGGTGTGTCTAAAGGCCAGATTTGTGCAGTATACGACTGATTGTTGTCCTATGGACAGAGTCTCCTACCTCAGCTGTAGATCTCTGCAGTTCATCCAGAGTGATCATGGGCCTATTGGCTGCATCTCTGATCAGTCTTCTCCTTGTATGAGCTGAAAGTTTAGAGGGACGGCCAGGTCTTGGTAGATTTGCAGTGGTCTGATACTCCTTCCATTTCAGTATTATCGCTTGCACAGTGCTCCTTGGGATGTTTAAAGCTTGGGAAATCTTTTTGTATCCAAATCCGGCTTTAAACTTCTCCACAACAGTATCTCGGACCTGCCTGGTGTGTTCCTTGTTCTTCATGAGGCTCTCTGCGCTTTAAACGGACCTCTGAGACTATCACAGTGCAGGTGCATTTATACGGAGACTTGATTACACACAGGTGGATTCCATTTATCATCATTAGTCATTTAGGTCAACATTGGATCATTCAGAGATCCTCACTGAACTTCTGGAGACAGTTTGCTGCACTGAAAGTAAAGGGGCTGAATAATTTTGCACTCCCAATTTTTCAGTTTTTTATTTGTTAAAAAAGTTTGAAATATCCAATAAATTTCATTCCACTTCATGATTGTGTCCCACTTGTTGATTTTTCACAAAAAATTACAGTTTCATATCTTTATGTTTGAAGCCTGAAATGTGGCAAAAGGTCGCAAAGTTCAAGGGGGCCGAATACTTTCGCAAGGCACTGTAGCTGCACAATGAATTATATAATAAACTACATGGACCACATGCAAAAGTAATACTACTTCTGCTATATGATCAGCACTAATTCAAGGCCTTTTATTCAGGCAAATCAATTTTTAGATTTTTCAAATCAATGCAACAAGACAAACTTACATTTTACATTTATGAAAGTGCTATGTTAAAGTGGCACTGTGCGATTGGTAGAATCCTACCTATTTCACTGACACAGTACCCTCAGCTGGACAGGAAACTGATATAAATGATTTATAATTCCATGCCACCAGGACAAATTACCCTACCACTGCAGAATATGTTTTTTTTTTCTTCCAAACTTGCCAGTTTTGGATAGTTTGCTTTACAGTCTATAGATCAGGGGTGTCCAAACTTCTTGAAAAGCGGGCTGCATCTGATGAAAGGAAGATTTCCAAGGGCCGACTTTTGATTCTTTTTTCACAAGTGCAGGTTTTAGTTGGATTTGAACTGGTTTTAGTTGGATTTGAACCGGTTTTTATTGGATTTTATTGGGTTTTGTAAAGCTGCTGCTGTTGGGGCCATAAACAGTACATTTGATCTCTGAAGCTGAGGGTCACATGAAATGTCACTTGTGCCATGATTGGCCCCCGGGCAGGACTTTGGGCTTGTCTGCTGTAGAGGGATCTGCGCCATCTAGCGGCTAAAACTACACAGTGCAGCTTTGATATCAGAAAAAAAAACAGCAAAGAAAAATACCTGAGGTCACATTTTATTTCACTTTGATTTAACCAGGTTGACTATTAAAATATACGACTTTTGAAAAACATAGCATAATGCTGAACTGCTCAATCCCTGCTTCAACTATTAATAAATAAAATAGAATTCCCATACTTCATTCCAAATCAAAAGGTGAAACCAACTGGCAACTTTCAAAACCTATAATTTATTTCCCTCATATTAATTGAAAATATAATCTTGCATTGAGTTAAAACTCAGAGAGAAACCTTCTTCTGCTGACATGTCTCCAAGAGTAAGTTAAGTTCTGTGAAATGATGCCCGTGGAGGTTTGCAATCATCCAGGACATCTTCAAGAAAATGTTTCAACAAAGACATGTGGATGTAGCTTTGAAGGTGAAGATGTTTCATTCATCATCCAAGGGACTTTTGGTCAATTCGGTGTTCAACTGATAATAGAGAGAAGTATAAATCCTTCAGAGGGAGGGTTTAACCTGAGTCTATTATTAGAACAACCCTCTGTGACTTGGAAAAAAACAAAACCTACAGATTGTTTTTTTACTTCCTGTTCTTTATATCAATGAGGGAAAATTGGTATGTGAGGTAAAAAAAAAGCATCCTTTTCTTTTAGAGGATAAAGTTTAAATTGAAATCAATAGTAATATAAATTTTTAGACAAACCAAAACTGAGCGCTTGTTCAAGTCTGGATGGTTCTTACTAGAATAAGGTGAACTCTGCTGTGAACCCTAAATTTATTTTTTCTGGTCTACAGGGTCACATTTGCTACCTGAAGGAGCTGGTGAGTCCGGAGTACTCCTACCTCTGGGTACGTCCTTCCTACTCCAGCCAGCAGGTGGCAGCACTTACTTTAGAAGCCCAGAACATTGCTGCTTTAGTCATTAAGTAGGTCAAAGTATTTACTTTTACTCTGAATGCTTAATTTTATTTGTATGGATTATGATTATTTGTTTTGAAATGTGTGGATCCCATTTTAAGAAGAGAGCAAAAAAATACATTTAAATGTCAGTCTGATTTTGATCAGAGTCAGATTTGATGAAAGGTGATTTAGGAAAGGAAAAGCACTTACAAAGCCTAGCAGAAATAAGCATATTTCATTGAAAACGGTACTCAAAAATGGCACCTCTTTACTTTTAAACTGACCATGTTATAAACAAGTGGGAGGTAGATTATAGCAACCTGTATGCATGTAACAGTCCCCACTTGTTAAATGATCAATACTTAAACAAGATATTGGGCAAGCAAAGTGTTTATTTTAAAATTAAATCATCAATATATCTCTTTGCACAAACAATATGCTAAACAAAAAAATACTGTAGAAAGGATGCAGAAAGTTGTAGACAAAGATAAATCACATAAAGCTGTGGGTGTGGACCATCTGCCCTGTGAAGTCTGTTAAAGAGGCACTGCGTAACTTTCAGAAAAACCTAACAGTTACTGACACCAGTGGCCGTTAGGAGAACTGCAGTCAGTGTTCTGCTCGCTCTCACTGACGTGCGCTTGTACGTGCACGACTGGGTAAGCGGAACAACAGACAGAACCAGCTACAGCTGTTCACAGGACTTCAACATTTACAGTAAAGGTAAGAAAGGTTACACTTCTGCAGGTTTATTGTTTGACAGACTTTATTGAGAGTAAACTATATTTGACTCTTGAGTGCTGACACAGCAGTAAAGAGAACTCCTGAGACATGAGAGAGAAGAGGGCGACTAATGTTTGACAATGGCATGTTTTATAAAGCGTTGTTCTACACAATACAGCAGTTAGAGCTAACGTTAACTTTGTAAGAGATATTATCTGTTCACTGTTCCTAAACCACCTTGTGTAACACACCAGTGACAAGCTCCACAGTAAAACTCTGATTAATACCTATGTAGAGGAAAGAATATGACTGAGTGAAGAAGTTTTACTTGTTTATATGAACCATAACTGTACTTAGTTTTGCATGAGGTGAGACAACAAAAATGTACCTTGCTGTATTTCAGCTTATCATTGTTTATTTCACCATTAGTGTCATTCAGAATCAGAATCACTTTTATTCATCCACAAGGGGAAATTCTTTTTGTTACAAACATGCAACCGACCGGTGCAAGAAATAGATGTTTCTTTTTAAAGTAGATATAACTTAACTATAAATTATAAACTATAATATCCCTAACAATCTATTTCCATATTCACATGATGTACAGTTTACAGGCAGAATATTACACAGTGACTCTACAGAGGATTTACAGAGTTCAGAAGTTAGATGGCAACTGGCGGAATGATTTCCTGTGTCTCTCGGTGGAGCAGCGTGGCAGTAACAGTCTGTTGCTAAACGAGCTCTTGCAGCTGACCAGTACTTTGTGGAGCGGGTCAGATAGTGTCAAATGCACTGGAGAAGTCAAAGAACATGATTCTCACAGTGGTGGCCGGTTTGTCCAGGTGGGCGTAGACTCTGTGGAGCAGGTAGATGATGGCGTCGTCCACACCGAGGTGGTGCTGATAGGTGAACTGGAGTGGGTCCTGTAGATGCCGCACCATGGGTCGCAGCTGCTCCAGGATGAGTTGCTCCAGAGTCTTCATGGCGAGGGAGGTCAGTGCCACCGGCCTGTAGTCCTTGGGGTCGCTGGGACGCCGCATCTTCGGGACCGGAACGATGCACGACGTCTTCCACACCAGGGGGACTCTCTGGAGACTCAACCAATGGTTGAAGAACCTGTTAAACACATTGGCCATGTCCACACTGCCCTCAATGCCTCCACCACTGGTTGGCTTGTATCCAGTGATGGTCTTCATGCCACTCCAGACTTCCCTCATGTTGTTCTGTTGGAGCTTCCACTCCAGCTTCCTCCCATGCTTCTTCCTGGCTAGCTTCATCTGCACTCTCTGGTCCCTCTGTGTAGCTCGTACCTGCTCCCTGTGCCCGCACTGAACACCTTCTTCTTTTTGTTGAGTGTGATTTTAATGTCCTTCGTAATCCATGGCTTGTTGTTCGGGTAACAGCTCACGGCCCTGGCTGGGATAATGTTGTCCACACAGAACTTGATGTAGCTGGTGATGCACTCAGTAAGCCCTATGTCTATGTCCTCTCTGTGGGGCTCAGTGAGTACCTGCCAGTCCGGCAACTCAAAACAGTTCTGCAGTGTCTCCAGTGTCTCATCAGTCCATCTTCTCACTGTCCTTGTACTCGGTGGCTGACGTTTCACTAGAGGCATATAGGAGGTGGTGAGGTGCACCAGGTTGTGATCAGACTTGCCCAGCGGGGGAAGGGGGGCTGAGCTGTATGCATCCCGAACATTTGCATAAAGCAGGTCTATTATTCTTCCCTCTCTGGTGGGGCAATCCACAGACTGTTTGAAAGTGGAGAGGGTCTTGTCCAAGCTCACGTGATTAAAATCTCCAGAGATGGCAATGAAAGCATTGGGATGAGCGGTCTGAATCTGGGCTGTTGCAGAGTGAATAGTGCCGCAGGCGCTGTGGGGGTTGGCAGATGGGGGCACACAAACAGCCACGAAGATAACATGTAAAAAATAATATGGACGTAAGCCAACAGCACACAGTTCCACGTCCTGATTACATCAGCGTTCATTCACAAGCACGGCAAGTCCACCCCCTTTGCGCTTACTGCTGCTGGCGTAGTGCCAGTCGGCTCCCACCGTGTGGAAGCCCGTGATGGAGGCGTTGTCAGCGGTAATGTCCTGGTGCATCCATGTCTCCGTAAAGCACATTAAACTACACTCGCGGTATTCCCTCTGACTTTGGACAAGTGCCGTTAGTTCCTCCATTTTGTTGACAAAGGAGCGTACGTTTCCCATGAGGATGGATGGGAGACACAGCTTAAACTAAGTCTCTGTTGTTTTTTTGCCATCCTCCTTCTTCGTAGCTTTTTATTTCCCTTGCATCTCTTATGTGTTCTACGTCTGCAGTCCTCAAAGATGTTGGAGAGGTTCGTTAGAGTTGCCGTGGTCGCCTTAGCCACATCGGCCACTATATCCGCGAGAGCCGGATCAGCTGATCCTTTGTGTAAACAATGCGATCAGTATATGGTTATTATATATTATAAAGTATATGGTCTGTAATGATGTCTTACCTTTTCAATAAAAAAGCAAGCTCTGGGTCTGTTTTTATCTCCAAAGTAGCAGCAGTACCGCAGCTCTCTCCACTCTGCCTATGTTCACTCCTCCCCCGACGTCAGTCACACTCCTGTTTTCCTTTTGCGGGACTCGCTCGATAAAACATTGTTTGTTTCTTTTATTTGTTTCGAGTTGGTGTTAGGGCTGTCCTAGAGCCCAGTCATTTTTTTTGTTGCTCAAAGAGTCTATGGATACAAACGCTCACTTTCATGGCTCTTATACTAGAGAGTCAGAGCTGTACACAGGAGCGCACTACGTCACATCCAGGTTGATTTCCCGTCAAAACCGGCCCGAATTCTGCTCAATGAAATAAGAGAGAAGAGAAGTTTTTAACAAAGAAGGTCTCAGTCGTCTCATCTCATTATGGTCGGCTCATATTTGAGTTGCGTCTTTTGCGTTGTCATCTTTTTAAATTTGTGATAGTTTAATATAGGTCAGTGTGGGTTTGACACAAAAGTGCATGGCACTTAAATAAAATATTCATACAAGAATTTCTAACAATTTTATGCTTTCAGACTGGTGTCGGATCAGAGCGAGGAGCTAGCAGTGGACAGGCTCAGTAAAGACCTGAAGAGTCTAGCTAAACAGACCAAAGCCAAGTATGGAGAAGTGATGAAGCTGCTGCGGCTGGCTCTCAGTGGGCTACAGGTATTCAGTACACAGGCCACCACATGGAGGAGAACAGTACATGTTTTGCCTTGCACAGCAGCTGGATTTCTTTTTGGTTTAAGTTTGGTGTTTTACTCTTTCTAATGTTAACAACATGGCTCTGCTTTGATTGGGGCGGCAGTAGCTCAGTGGGTAGAGTGGTCGTCTTTCAACCGGAAGGTAGGCGGTTCGATTCCCACTCTCCCCACAGTTCATACTGTCGTTGTGTCCTTGGGCAAGACACTTAACCCACCTTGCCTCCAGTGACTGTAACACTGGTAATTACATTAGAACAATGTAAGTCGCTTTGGATAAAAGCGTCAGCTAAATGAATAAATGTAAATGTAAATGATTGGATTACCTGCCCTGTGCAAAAGGCACGTGTCAATTTAGTCTAGCTTTACAGTCCTGGGGAAGTCAGAGGAAATGAAACAAAAAGCCAGATGCCCTGGAAATTACCTGACTTAACTGATGCCATTGAAAGGAGGTGAATTCCAGATTAGAATGGTAGATCCAAATGATGATTTTCACTTAGAATTTTAAAATCCTCCAACAGTAAGAGCATGTGCCTCTTTGCAGTGTAGCTTATTAACAAAAAGTGGTCACTTTGTTTTAGCAAACTATCTACTTTACGTCTATAATAAGTCATATTTTGCCAAGATCAACTACACAGAAAATAATCCTCCAAAACAAAAGCACCACACAGAAAAATTGGAAGTTAACCATTTTCAGTTAAGTTAACAAAAAATAATTAACCAAAATAGTTTCCAGTAATGACAAAGTTTAACCTGGGTTATTTAAGTCATAGCTAATAATAATCTATCAAACGTATGAAAAATGCTCTTTTGGATTTTATGCATAAATAAATGACTAGCTCGATGTGAAGATAGACATACAGCTTTACACTCTACGTCCACAGCCTTTTTCAGCCTTCAAATTTTTATTAATTAAGCTTAAAATAGACTGGTGACTGTGAGAAGTGAGTCAGTGTCATTACAGCTCTGAGACGACTACAGGAACAAGAAGTGGCTTGTGATGTGTGGCAGTTGCTTTAGTTGTTGAGCTAATAATAATAATCTTTATTTTTATATAGCGCTTTTCCACCTACTGTTGTTGGCACTCAAAGCGTTTTACACAGATTAAGCTATTTACCAGTGTTACAGAACACTCACTGGAGGCAATGTAGGTTAAGTGTCTTGCCCAAGGACACAACTACAGTATGTGGGGGAGAGCGGGATGTTATGATGTTTTGTGATGTTTCGAGCGGGGATCGAACCGCCCACCCGCCGGTCGAAGGACGGCTGCTCTACCCACTGAGCTACTGCCGTCCCTAATCACCTCACTGTCTTTGTTTCTTGCAGCAAGGCCCCAGTGTGGCTGAGATGATGGTGTGTTTGGGACGAGCAGAGACCAGACATCGGCTCCAGAAACTTTTGCTGCTCTCTCAAACCCCCACTGACTGACTTTTATTACACTAGTACCAGTACTTGTGTGTCAGAGTTCAAGACCTCATGTCATACTTGATAAAGAACCCAAAAGTCTTCAAACCTGAGATTATGTCAATTATAGTTTAGGAAAATAATAACCTTTTTTTTTTTACTATTACTGTCTTTTCCAGTATTGAAAGTAGGGTTATAAACGATCACAATATTAATCTGCATGTGTACACCTACCACAGTCAGAGCTTGAATAAAAAAAGGAGCTGCAGCAGTGTGACAAGTGGATGTCTGTCTAAATTCTGGTATTTGTTTTTATATTTTAGTACAATTATTAAAAAAGTGAGTGTAAAATTGCCCAGTGAATGAATGTGACTGTGAATGATTGTCTTCAGTGACTGTCCTATATTTATCTGACTGTGATTGTTCTTGGTTGTTCCCTGGGTCACGCCCAGCCATTCATTATTCATTAAACTTAACAGACATCTGCTTTTTGTGTAGTGCTATTTATTTTAATTATTGTGGACATCAAGCAGCATCTCTTAATTTACCAAGACAAAAATTGACTCCATTTTACAACACTGCCAAACAAACCTACTTATGGAAATAGGCATGCTCATTTTGAAAGTTTGCTCCCTAAATGAATGAACTACACATTTGTTGTTTTGTCCAACACTATTGCTTTTCTTTACAATATGAGATACTCTGTCAGGTATTTTATTACATTACATTTACATTACATTACATTTATTACATGATTTTGAAAAAATATAGAATGTTTGTTTTCTGAACAAAACCTCATAAGCAACACAATTTGCCCAGGTCTGTGTGGATACAGTTTTTATATGGGCCTCTGCACATTATAAAGAAATGATTGGATTTTGATGTTATGTTTGTCCCTGAATGTTGATATTTGTACTGTTCATTCACTTCTCATTAGTTCATAAAAACACACTTATTTTCCATTAGGCTACTTTAATGTTTCAAATTGACTTTGAATCACATTTGCATCAAAGTGTAACTCAGTGTTTACACTGAACCTTTCTGTTCTGACGAGATCTAATGTGTGCAGCCTGAGCCTGTGTGATTAACACGTGATGTTGAGACTGTGGTGAAGTGGGGAGGGCTGTGGAACAGGGGCGTGGGTGTCACATGGCAGTTTGACACTTCTCTCACTTTAGTTACTAAAACTAAAAGCCAAACACAGCAGAGGCACTGAGTTGAGGCGATGGCGAGCGCGGACATCGCTGGTAGTCTGGAGTCTCTGCTCAGTAAGTATTTCACACACACAGTAACAAACTTCAGGTTCATAGGTTCAGACGTGACTAGTGCACTTAGCAGTGCGAGTGTTTTAAATAGTTCTTTTGTTCATTGCAGAACTTCAGCTGAAACAGGAAGTGCGCAAGCTCTTGCACATTTATCTTTTCTCTTAAAGATTTAAACAATACTAATTAAAGTATCATGTATTTTGATATAATTTTATGAAATGTCTCCGCTTTCAGTTTTTGGCTAATATTGCATGACCACACTTCTTTTTTAGGATACAACGTTATTATTTCGTTAGTGCACTTTCTACTGTCGTAACACCAGGTCGTGTCTGAATCTTTAGCCGAAGTTCTAAAATACATACAATGGTCTCTGGAACATTCTGTGGATGCATTGAACATGAAGACGTTCAGCAAGAAATGTCTAGTTTATTTGGAGTACAATGTCAGATAAATGTTCATCTGCACAATGCAAAAATACCGTTTAAAAATGTATTTAAAGTCACTATTGTTTTTTCTTCTTGTCTTATTATTAGGCTCTATTTTTGCATGCTTTTTGTAGGACTGGTTTTATATCTTCTAATGCTAATCTGGTTCAGTTTTTTTTTATTTCAAATAAACACAAGTAATGAGTAGTATAAAAGACCTTTCTTGGTCTATGTTGTCTTTTGGTTTGCTTCTCACTGAGTTGTCGTGTTTGTGACTTGAGCAGACCAGGCCACAGACCCCAACAATGACGGGGACAGGTGGGACTGCATCCAGGCCTTCTACCTGCGGGTCAACCAGGAGCCTGACGGGTAACAGTCCGCTGACTTTACACCAAAACAACAGACTTTAAGGACTACAATTAGTTTTTCTAAATATTGAATATAAACTTCAAAAGGATGTTATTTTAGTTTCTTTCAGTGACATTGTAATAAACCTGAATAGAATAGAAAACGTACTATATTGTATTTTTTATGTATGTAACTTGTGTTCAAGTGTCATTTCTTTTTCAGGCCACAGGTGGCCGTTCTTCTTCTTGCTCATAAAATCCAGTCTCCTCAGGAGAAAGAGGCTCTGCAGGCTCTCACTGTAAGTCTTCATATCACTGCACACATAATGCATATAATACCAACATCAAGGTCACATTTAAAGAGTTAGAATAATTATATTTAATCTTCAGGCTTTTCCACAGTTATCATCTGCCCTGTATGAATTTAGTGAAGAACAATGGCTTTGTTAATCTCAGAGAGGGCTGTTCTGTGGGTCATGTCTGTGACTAACTTTTCTCACATGGCTCCAGTGACTAAACTAATTCAATCATTGCCAACAGCTCAAGTTACTGTCTGTAATATTCACTATAATATCCATGTCCAATAATACATGACTGCCTCATGTCACGTGACACTGAAAACAACTTTAGTTTGTCTGTGCAAATGTATTCTTCCTGTGTTTCCAGGTCCTTGAAGCCTGTATGAACAACTGTGGACAGAAGTTCCACAGTGAAGCTGCCAAGTTTCGATTTCTCAATGAGCTCATCAAAGTTCTGTCACCAAAGGTACAGTAAACACAACATTATTTTTAATAGAAACACTTAAAAGATTCTGAAAAAAAGATTAATCAGAAATAATTCCACTAACATTGAAATTATGTTTATTTAAGATGACAAGAAATTCTGTAGTTTCTGTTTAGATCAATGGCAAAGCTACAATCTCTGATGTCGGTGTTTATTCTAAGTTCTGCTTTATTCTGCTGCTTTCTGTTTTGTTAAAATACAACACAACTGAACAATGAGTAGTCATTCTACTCACCCACAATCGAATCCAGTTTTCAGTTAGCAGCTGCTGTCGGTCAGTTGAACTGTGTGATGAGTGAAGAATTCTGACATGTTTAGCGTCATCACTTCTTCAGTGTCATTTTTAACAGCAGCTCTTCAATGTGTAACACCTAAAACCACAAAATGTTTGTTTATGCGCTGTCCTGGTGCCATTCATCAGACTTATTTATTGGACTAAAGATTGGAATAAAGTTAAATGATTGTGAGGAATTTACTCCATAAGTAAAAAGAATTAGAATGGAAGTTTAGGTTTTGTAACACAGGAACATAAATCACTCAACTGAATTTAACCGAAGGACCAAAACACTCAATGAAATGAGTGTGTGTTCGGAATGAGGACATTGTTTATCTGTATATTTCAAAAGCATGAATAATGCTGAATGACACTCATGTTTGTTTGTGCGGACAGTACTTTGGAGCGTGGACTCCTCAGACAGTTAAGGACAGAGTGGCGGAGGTGCTCTACGGCTGGACTCTGTGGCTCAAAGACGAACCCAAGATCCAGGAGGCCTACCTCATGTTGAAGAAACAAGGTCAGAGTGCTACACACAGGATGATCAGATCTTTGACATGTATGATCTGGGATATGACATAAATGACAGGAGGAAGGTTGCGCTGTAGAGTGCATCAAACATGAAAAAACGTTTTCATTTTACTTTATTTTTAATGGAAAGTCCCTCATCATACAATAGGTCAGTCTTTTTTAACCACTGACCAATGAGAGATTGTCAAATGTTCCACAGAAAATTATCAAATTTACTGAATTGGTCCAAAATCGATAACTTAATTACTGGAAATAATTTTGTACAGCGCTCAAGTAATGCAGTGGACAGGAAGTCAGCCATCTTGGATATTTCAAAATAAGACTTTGGCCAAAATTGCACTATTTGCATTTTAAAAAACTCCTCCTCCTTTTCTACAATAGTATTGGGGGTTTTCTGTGGCGTAGACTGCAATTTTTCACAGCCCCCACATTGTTGTGTAACTTGTACATACATTGTCCTATTTGGCTCAAACTATAATCACTTATTGACTCCCCCGGGCCGCAAACAAGGAATATATGGAAAATTTAATCATGGGACGGCCCAACATTTAGTTTGTTCGTAGATGCACGCAATTTGGCACACACAGTTGTCATGTCATGACATCCAAAAATATTTCTTGGACCCTTGCCCACAATTTAAGTGTAGCAATGGCCCAGATATTAAGTTTGTTGTACATGGATGAAATTTGGCACAGACATCCATCATGGGACAGGGAACAAAAAAGTAAATGGAGCAGTGCTCTATGTGCTACTGTGTTGCTGTGGCAATGACCTAAAATGCCATTAAAGCCAATTGGAACTTAATGCAATGGGCTTCTATTACACATTTGTTGTTGTACATAAATGAAATTTGGCACATGTGTCCCTGACCGAGAAACTCCATTGGACCCATGAGCTAAATAAAACGCTGCATAATATAAAAATATTGGCCTTATACAAAGCCTGTGGGACGTGAAACGGTACTTCATTGTAAATTAGTTCAATTTAGTGAATCACATTCAGAGATAAATACAATTGTCTTTGTCTCTATTGATTATTATCTCTGTGTCACACAAAAGATTCAGATAAAGGGCGCCCCGTTTAAAAACACAACAAACATGTAACCCTGGGACCAGTGCCTCTTTTGAGAATGTCTAAAAAAAATCCTAACAATTTATCTAGTGCAACTATGACACATGTGTTCACTAAAAGTCTTTATAAACAATTACATAAGTCTCACATTCAAAAAGCTGAGAACAGAGAAAATTACTAATATGTAACTTTGTGACCAGTTTGCAACAGCCCCTCGTGTAAAAGCACAACAAACATGTAACACAGGACCCCAGAGGGACATCGCCGCCTGAAAAATCAATAAATTTGCACGTTTGGGATAAGTGTCTCCCATGGGACCTCTTAAATGGTCTTCGTGTATGGGCGCCGCCGTACATCCAAATACAGTGATATTCCTCCGTCCACCAGAGGGCAGGCTCCAAAAGCGGAAATATAAGGAGAAACCCAATGGCGACTTTACAAGAGTAAAACTCATGTTTAAAGCCTGGTACAAAAGATGGGGGGGGGGGTGAATTTTTGATTATTACGTTGGTTTATGCTATCTGAAAACTATTGTTTTACTATGGACTAAAAGCCAAAAAGCCCTATGGTTTGGGACCGGGGGCAAATGCGCGTTCAGAAAAAAAACATTGTATGCCTAATTTCCTCAATACATTTCTTATTGTTGGGGTCAAATTTGACCCATTTTGACACAATAGCCTAAATGTCATTCTTTTAGACTGAAATTTTATGACTTTTCCTAAAGTGACTTTACAAAACATTTGACCCATATCTGTTGAGTTGGATTTAGGATCACCAGACACTGGGTTTCATCCCTGGTGCTGCTCTGCCAGGCCTCTACGGCAACTGTCTTCAGTTCCTGCTTGTTCTTGGAGCATTTTCCCTTCAGTCTTGTCTTCAGAAAGTGAAATATATGCTCAATCAGATTCAGGTCAGGTGATTGACTTGGCCATTGCATAACATTCCACTTCTTTCCCTTAAAAAACTCTTTGGTTGCTTTCGCAGTATGCTTCGGGTCATTGTCCATCTGCACTGTGAAGCACCGTCCAATGAGTTCTGAAGCATTTGGCTTAATATTTAAATCCTTAAACTGTGATTTTAATAAGAAATATTGCAATAAATGTGACAAACTCAGGGATTAATCAGTGAATTGCGCAGATACCCTTTAAGCCAGAACTGCCCTAAGACTTTTGTTCAATTAATTGAACATATAAAAATTAACATCTAGGGCAGTCATTTTCAAACACTACAGCAATATTGGCCGTCTATAGCAGTTAAAATAGAGGCTACACCAGTTTGTGACTCTTCATTCATAATGCTGCACTCCCTCTGTAGATTGCTTTTACTGTGGTGAATGTGTCCTGCTGAGGCTCATTTCACAGTTGAGCTGGAGAAATACAATAATCAGACCTGAGTAGGGTTTATAGAGACATGTAATTATTAATATAGAATTAATATGAACAGATGAAATTAAATCCCTATAAGACTCTTTAGGAAACGGTCGGAGGCATCTGTTGTACTGTAGCATGTGCTATGTGTTTTTAAACCCGACCGATATCTTTCTTCCCTGTTTCCCTCCATTTGCTCTTCTTTGTGTGTTTAATTGGTCGGGACTTCCTGTATTTGGTCCGAAAGTCCGAACTATTGGCAAATACGCTTTCACAAACAAACCGAACCTTGTTTCAGTTTGGTCCAGACTGGTCCACTGGAGCTTTCACACCTGAAGATTTGGTTTGAACCAAACGGGAACGTCCAAAAGTCCAGACCGAACAGTGAGGTGTAAAAGCCTGCTAAAGCACAGTTAAACACATTTGTAGACATTTGACCAAATATGTCAATGTATGTTCTTAGCCCTGTTTTCTATGTGTCCATCTTGCTCTCAATGTTTTCAGGTATAGTGAAAAAAGACCCCAAGCTTTCCAACACAGTTATCATGGCCCCTCCCCCACAGAGGACCACTGCGTCTATATTTGATCACGAGGACAAGGCCAAGGTGAGGTTTGTGGTCGTATCTTATTCATCTGCGTCTATGCACCATGATAATTCCAGCGTGTTCATGTGTTTATCTACAGCAGCTGGACAGACTGTTGAAGAGTGGCCGCTCTGAAGACCTGGAGACGGCCAACAGACTGATCAAGAGCGCCATCCAAGAGGTGAGCGAACTCAACCCTATTATGCTTATGTTCTTACATTGTTCATACATTCTTTCAATGAATAAAACAAAAACACATTGTACAAGACAAAATGTTGAAACTTTAAGATTGAAGATTACACAGTGCACGCCACTACTTTAATTTCTAAGCTTAGGGTCAAGTTTAGTGGCCTTAAAAATATTATTGCACCAGTTAACCAGTGGCTGTGCTTTACATCTCGGCGTAATTCTAATGATACATAGTTTTTAGATCTTTTCTCATGTCTTTGTGTATATTTTAGGAGCAGGAAAGGGCAGAGAAAGTGGCAAAGCGTGAAAATGCTCTGAAAGAGGTGGAGAGCCGCTCCAAACAGCTCAAAGAAATGTTAGAGAAGCACACGGTGAACGGGACATCCCAGCAGCTCAGCCCAGAACTTAAGGTAATATACTACATCACCTTCACAAATTCATGTCTATAAATATATGTAGTAGTGTGCTATAATGACAGCTCTATGTTCTTTATTAGGACAAAATAACAAATTCAGAAGAAATACTCTTTTAGAATATAGGGCAGTAATAGTATTTTTGAGGATTAGTTTTGTTATATTTACATTTACATTTAGTCATTTAGCAGACGCTTTTATCCAAAGCGACTTACAAGTGAGGATAACAATGGAAGCAATTTTAACAACACAAGGTACAAAAAGCATAAGTGCACAAAAACTAGTCAGTTTAAACCCAGCGCAGTATACAAAGCTAAGGATAAGAATTTTTTTTTTTTTTTTTTTTTAAAGAGAGGAATAGATAGAAAGAAAGTAGAACTCAGTGTTTGTCAGTCAGGTGTTGACGGAAGAGATGTGTTTTCAGGCGTTTTTTAAAGATGGCTACAGAATCTGCTGATCTTGTAGCAGCAGTAGATCATTCCACCAATGTGGAACAGATCCAGAGAAGGTACGCAAGAGTGGTTTTTTTTTTTTTACCTTTTTGGGACGGTACCACCAGACGTTGTTCATTTGCAGAGCGCAGGGATCTGGTAGGAACGTAGGTCTGTATTAGTGAGTGAAGATATGAGGGTGCAGAACCAGTGGTGGTCTTGTAGGCCAAGAGCAGAGCTTTGAACTTGATGCGGGCGTCAACCGGGAGCCAGTGTAACCTAATGAAGAGAGGAGTTACGTGCGCTCTCTTCGGTTCATTAAAGACCACTCTTGCCGCTGCATTCTGGATCAGCTGCAGAGGTTTGGTTGTGCAGGCAGGGAGTCCAGCCAGTAGAGCATTGCAATAATCCAGTTTGGACAAGACAAGAGCCTGGACTAGAATTTGCGTAGAGTGCTCTGATAGGAAAGGTCTAATTTTCCTAATGTTGTTGTACTCTTGGTCAATCCAAGAGTTTTTTTTTACAAACCCTCAAACCTGAACATTTAAGTAGTAAAAGTTTATATATATATATATATATATATATATATATATATATATATAGATTGTGCAGAATTATTATGCAACTAAATGAAAAACAAAAATTTCCTCTCTCATTTGTTTATTTTCACCTGTTAAAGTGAGAATAATAAACAAACTCAAAAGTTACAAATAAAAAAATACTGAAATTTGACTGAAAAAAAAAAATAATAAACTCAGTGACCAATAAAGCCCCCCTTATTTTCGATAACGGTCATAAGCCTTCCATTCACAGAGTCAGTCAGTTTCTTGATCTGGTCAGAATCAACCACAGCCTCCCAGACACTGTTCACAGGTGTACTGTTTACCTTCACTGGAAATGTCCTGCTTAAATAGGGTCCAGAAGTTCTCAATAGGGTTTAAGTCATTCATTTTTCATCTTTA
The DNA here is from genome assembly GCA_024416835.2 of Perccottus glenii. NCBI lineage: Eukaryota > Metazoa > Chordata > Actinopteri > Gobiiformes > Odontobutidae > Perccottus > Perccottus glenii. Next base: position 3,957,831 of record CM044549.2, on the reverse strand, counting down.
AGGCCTTTACTGGCCAGCCACGCAGTGGAGAACTTTGATGCATGTGATGGAGCGTTTTCCTGCATACAAATCAAAGTCTTCTTGAAAGATGCAGACTTTTTCCTGAACCACTGCTTAAAGAAAAGTGTCTTCTAAAAATTGGCAGTAGGTCTGAGAGTTGATTTTGAGTCCATTTTCAACCCAAAAAGGTCACACTAGCTCATCTTTAATAATACATGCCCATACCAGTACCACACTTCCACCTGCTGGAGCTCTGTGTCTGTTACTGATCCAACCACGGGTCCATCCATCTGGTCCGTCTCACTCTCATCAGTTCACAGAACCTTTGAAAAATCTGTCTTCAGATATTTCTTGGCCCATTCTTGACATTTCAACTTATTATTACATCAAACTTGTATAGCACTATTCAGGGACCGCAAAGACACTTGCCTAATAATTATTGATATAGAGTGTTGATCTCCTTAGGCCACACCCTCCCTCCTTACCAGAGTATGTGAGCGGTGCGGAGTGGGAGCGGAGCGAGGAGTGGACTTGTGTGATTTTGCCAGGTGCGAGGAGCGGATTTTTTAAATGTTGGAGCGTTGTGATTTTCTCCTGCTCCGAAACGCTCCACTATCGCTCAATTACCAATCACGAGCCAGGAGTCCCAGGACCAAATCACTGTCAGGAGACGGAGGGGGACTCAACATGTTTCTAATCATATTTTGCATTTGTTTGCATTTGTATTGTTTTATTAGTACTTTCACAAACATTTATATAAAGTACTGCATATTCGTTTTACACTACATGCATCTTCTGATCAGATAGCCTACTGGTGTTATTTAAAAAAAAAAAAAAAAAAAATACCCTGGAGCGAAAACGGAGTGAGACGTAAAAGGACGGAGTGGGGGAGGGAGCGAGGAGCGGAAAACAGTACACCCAGAGCGGAGCTTGAGCGGAGTAATTATGAAATACTTTGAGCGTGGAGCGCAAATTCTTCCCGCTCAGCTCCGCTCACATACTCTGCTCCTTACACAAATACACATCACCTGATATGCATTTAATCCAATAAGGATTTAAGTTTATACAGCTTGTAATTGGAAATTATGGATAAAAAGATAATATGGTAAGAATCTTTATTTGGCTAATAATTGTGCACATAACACACCTGGCTTTAAGTTGAAGTGTTAAAGTGGTGAGAAACCTGCTTAAAAACCAGATCCCACAGACATACACACACAGTATTTACAAATGCAATAATATATATATATATATATATATATATATATATATATATATATATATATATATATATATATATATATTTGTAGATGGTAATCTTATTACATGTCTATTTTTTTAATTGTAGTAATAAATTTATTTTATAAATAAATGTTTGTCTGATGAAGCCAACCACCCAAAATGTCACATGGGAAAAAGCCTGGGAGATTTATTGGTTGTGCAGTCTTTTTTGTTGTTTTTCTGCACATGTGTTTTTGGTTCAGGCACACAGGCCCATTGGCTTTGGATGTGCGTGTGGTTTTTCTACTTCAACAAACAAATACAGCTCAGCAATTTAAGCAAAGGAGGAAATAGAAAAGAAGAAACAATCTAACGTTTGACTTTATTTTTCTAAACGAGACAAAAATTACACTGTTGGCAATTGCAAGGCTGTCATTTCATGTAAAAGTGCAAGGAACATGCTTAAAACATCCATCTACCCATGGTACTAAATGGGTAACAGCTGTGTTTTTGATCCACTACACACAACTGCATAAGCTAGCAGCACCGTAACCTCTGTTGAACAGGTTAAAGATATTTTAAATATCATCTTAAAATAACTGGCATAAGACAATGTACTAAGTATAAATATTCTCACAATATTCATTTTAGATGATAATAGGGACAGGCAGGATGAAAACATGAGCTTATGCCATCGCCAGGTGTGAACAGTACCTGCAAATGCAGAAAAGACTCTGTCCTGACAGAACATAGTGTTTAAGAAAAGATAGGACGTATTGTGTTTGCTGTTTTAGACTCGTATTACTAAAGTTGTTCTACATAACTTTGGGGTCAACACTTCAGTTCTAGACAATAGATATTGGGTCTACTCAATAGACAAAGGCATTACTCAACAGACTCTACATAACAAATACACAAACATAAATAATAATAATACATTTGTTAAGTGCTGTTGCTCTTCAGGCCGTGTATGAGAGCTGTGACCGACTGAGGCCCAGTCTGTTCCGATTGGCCAGTGAGACGGTGGACGACGACGTGGCTCTGGCACACATCCTGGAGGCTAATGATGATCTCACATTAGCTATAAACACTTATAAAAGCCAAGTGAGCAGACACGTGACTAAAGGAGGAAGAGGAGAAGAAAACAGTGGTGAGATCTTATGTTGTGTGAAGTATAGAGAAATATTGAATAGTGGTGCTTTTAGGGTTAATAAACATTATATAGTTACATAGTTACAGACAAAACCAGGCTTCCAACCTGTGCTGGTGGAACACAGATTCTAGCCAGTGGTATTGTAGCTTTATTTATTCATTATTTAATCAGGCAGGTCAATTGGTTGAGGCATTTCAGCTTTAACCAGCCTGTTTAAGATTGTATGAAGACAAGACATTTACAGAAACCTGACAATTCTACTTGAATGAATAAAACCAAGTCTTTGTTGTTCCAGTTTCCAATCCCAGAGCGATCAAGAGCTACCACCTGATCGACCTGTCAGCACTGGACTCTGATCAGACTCCCAGCAGACCGGACACACCACTGGGCTCCTCGGATCAGGAGGGACCAGTCCAGGACTTGACACGGTCAGGTACGTCCCGTTCTACAGTTAGACCTTCATATGACTGTTTTCTGTTTTTCCACTGTCTTGATATGCTGTGTTCACAGAGGGGCCTGAGCAGAAGAGGTCCTATTTAGAAGAACTAATACAGGTGAGAGCTGCGCCTGTGATGCACATAAAGCTGTCCTCAGCTCAGGTGAGTTGTTTCTAATGCCTGTGTCCTCTGACAGCTGAATGAAGAGGTGCACCTCAGTCCTGATAAACACTGGGAGGGGAAGGATGCTGTTTCTAATGGGACCTACCTCTGGTAAGAGTTCATCTTTACCGTTTCAATTAAATAGATGACAACAGATAAAGCAATAAAATGAAAATGGTGTTTAGCTGACGATGTGTTTTCTTTTAGACTTTTATCAGACTTTTATGAAGAAGTGATGTATTGTACAATCAAACATCAGTCTTTTTTTTTTTTTTTTTTTTTGTTGGATTTGAACAAGTTTTTGATGGATTTGAACGGATTTTAGTTTCTAGTTTAGCCTAGTTTGGTTTGATTAGGTTTTAGTTTGATTTGATCAGGTTTAAGTTGGATTTGAACAGGTTTTTGTTGGATTTGAACAGGTTTTAATTGTTTTTGAACAGGTTTTAGATGACCTTAAGCATCTCGAGTTCAGATTAAGTGACACACTCGTTGAATTATTAGATACTGTCTCTGATTGTTGATGCAAAAAATAAGTTGATTTTAAATTTCATGGCATTAACACATCTCAGCAAAGTTGGGACAAGGCCATGATTACCACTGTGTGGCACCCCCTCTTCTTTTTATAACAGTCTGCAGACTTCTGGGGGCTGAGGAGACAATTTGCTTAAGTTTAGGAATGTGGTCCTATTCTTGTCTAATACAGGCTTCTAGTTGCTCACCTGTCTTAGGTCTTCTTTGTCACATCTTCCTCTTTATGATGCGCCAAATGTTTTCTATTGGTGAAGGATCTGGTCATGTCAGAACCGGATCCTTCTTCTACGCAGCCATGATGTTGTCATTGATGTAGTCTGTGGTCATTGTCATGTTGGAAAATGCAAGGTCTTTTCTGAAAGAGACGACGTCTGGATGAGAGCATATGTTGTTCTAGAACTTGGATATACCTTTCAGTATTGATGGTGCCTTTCCAGATGTGTAAGCTGCCCATGCCACACACACTCATGCAACCCCAGACCATCAGAGCTGCAGGCTTCTGAACTGAGCGCTGATGAAAACTTGGGTTGTCCTTGTCCTCTTTAGTCCGGATGACGTGGCGTCTCAGTTTTCCAAAAAGAACTTCAAATTTTGATTCATCTGACCACAGAACAGTTTTCCACTTTGCCACAGTCCATTTTAAATGAACCTTTGACCAGAGAAAACACCTGTGCTTCTGGATCATGTTTAGATATGGCTTCTGTAGTGTAATATGTAATTACATTACATTACACTACTGTAATGTAGTGTGTATTAATTTATATAAATTAATATTTTGTTTATCAAAATTATTGTCTCGTTAAGGGCACCACCCAGAATTCACAGTTCTGGGAAACTAAGTCTCAATTATCTGAAGGAAGAGAATTCTCTGTTTTCGAACATGTCTTATATAAACAGAAAAACACCAAATCAAAATCTTTAACGTTTTTAACGGGTTTATTGAAGAATACACAAAATTAACAATTAATGATAATGATAAAGGGAAATGACAAAAGGGTTGAGGTTATTGACATATAATGAGGATAATGATTAACACAGAACAATAAACAATGACATTTACTGATTAGAACTTTGTGGAGTAAAAGAATGTTTTGACCAATTAAATTATGTTGTCTAACTAAGGGACGGTTACGGGATTTTAGAGGGAAGTAGATGAAGGTATAATGACTTGAGCTTATAAAATACAGTTTAGAACGCCAAACCCCCTTTCTGTGTCGACCGTGCGGCTTACTTGTTGTTGGCTGGTATTGTCCCAGTTCGATTTTCGTCAGAGGTCCGAAGGGCCACTTCAAAGCTCTGGTGCTGTTCGTCTGGGTTTGGAGGTACCACGTCTACAGGACGTCCGTCACGTGACGATGCGATCAGCTGGTTAGCTGTACTGCTGGTGTAGGTGAAGGCATGGTAAATGGTAAATGGCATGCATTTATATAGCGCTTTTTTGCACCCTTCTCGGGCACCCAAATCACTTTACATCGTGCTTCCACTCACCCCATTCACACACATTCACACCTGGGGCAGACAGAGATGGGGGCTGCCATACAAACGGCACTCAACCTTCTCCTACCACCACCAAACACACCTCTACAGTCACACACATTCATACACCAGTGCTATGGACACTGGAGGCAAGGTGGGTTAAGTGTCTTGTCCAAGGACACAACGAAAGTATGAACAGGGCAGAGTGGGAATCGAACCGCCAACCTTCTGGTTATAAGACGACAGCTCTACCACTGAGCCACTCTGCCCCTTTACTGTATAGAGTTCTCGATCTCTGCCGTTGGCATCAGGCAGAAACAGATTAGAGTCTTTGAAAAACTGTTGCTAGACCACTGAAAAAGGGTCTTAGAAGTTGTTTCTTTGGCTCAACTTCCTGGCTTCTGTGAGCGCTCGTTAGTTCAGACAAAGTTCTTAGTTTTCACAAGAACTACAAAAATGTCTTCCTCTTTACGGAATTTGCGTAGTCCTTGGAACATTTGAGCAGAAGTAAGCGTAGGCTTTTAAAGAGAAAAATCACGTTTGCACGGTGTGTGCCACGTGGCTAGAAAAATGAAAAGTAAGCTACTGCTAAGTTACAGAATAGGACGACGTATATTGTCCTGCAGACAAAGGGTCAGAAGGAAAGAATTGCAAGAGCGAGAGATTTCCGGTGCGCACAACTTTTTGTACTGGCCGAAAAGAGGCGGGTGTCAACACGGCCGTGAGTCCAAGAGGGGCGTTACTTTGGGAGAATGTGGTGATTCTAACTAATTTTGATCTTATTCAAATGTTCCTTTATCTTCCACAAAGTAACATAAAATTTTAGTTTTCCACAACTCATAAGCATACAAATACATTGGTACTGCAGATTTATACAGATAAAATGCATATTTGCGCATGTTGAAACGTACATAAATCCATTCAACGTTTTTATTAAACTGCGAGCTGTAAAATGAAAGAAAACTGTCTTTTAATCCCGGTTAAGGAAGCAACAAACTGAAATGACGTGAACACATTAACACAATGTCCTTTGTAAAACTTTTTTTTTTCATTAAGTAACCAAAATTCCTTTGATGAAAACAGCTGATGATTCGCGTCTTTCTTTGTAACTAGATGCGACCGCCATCAGCAGTCAGTCCTTCTGAAAAGCCACCTCCTCAATCGAGCTCATATTTAACAGTTGACATTGGCGCCATGAGTCTGTGTTCTTCAACACATTCCTGTGTCTTTTTCAGGGCTGTTTGAGAAAACAAAAAGCAGATGTTTCCAAGGTCATTAGTTCAAAGGAAAACACAATCAATCTCCTTCACTACCTGCCCGCTGGATCCCATCCCCATGGCTCTGGAGCATCTGTAAAAACAAAATGTCAATGATGTCTGTTGACGGTCTCTGCTTTAACGACACTGACCATCTATTTTTGGTCAGAAGGCAGGATGTTAATCAGATCTTATTCAGCTTTGTTGAGTCAAACAAACACTTTCTGAGGGTCTGTGAAGGGAGTTTAAAGCAGACACTTCCCTTCAATTGTTTTAAAGCTCTGGTCACGAGTTGTGTTTACTCAGCTCTCATCCTTTCCTCTGCGGAACAACCTCTCTTCTGCACTCCCCTCTTCTAAGGAGCTCTCATTCCAAAACTGCCCTGCTCTCAGTCACCGACACTCTGTGACTGGCTACATCCTGCTTGGACAACTTATCTGTACTCATCTAGACCATCTGTCTGCTGCTCTGCCCCTGGTTATCCGATGTTCCTCCTGTCCTCTCTCAGCCTCCGTGTCAGCTGAGAAAAATGGCGCAAGTCTAAAGATCCTACTAACCTCTCTATCTACCAGTCTCTCCTCTCTACTTTCTCTGATGTCACCTCTGCAAAAACTGTCTACTACCATTCTAGGTTAATCAACTCACCTGACCGGGCACTCTCTTTAAAACCTTTTGCCTCCCTTGGCTCTGTCATCCTTCATCGGCTTTAACAGCTGATGATCAGCGTCTTTCTTTGCAGATGACCGCTCAACTCACCTGTCAGTTTCTCCTGACGATCCACCACCTGTCGAGCTCATGTCAGACATCTCACTGATATGTGTTTGACCATCACTTCCTTCTCTCCTCTAACTGAAGCAGCTTGTGATTCCGGTCATTAGTTCACCACCCTACTACCTGCCCGCTGGATCCCATCCCCACACATCTCCTTCAGGCCATCTCTCCATCTGGGAGTGGTAATTGCCTGATCTCTCACCCACATCATCAACTCATCTCTTTCCACTGGGCCATTCCCACAGCTTTCAAAGAGGCATCCGCATCACACCACTACTGAAGAAACCCACCTTTAACCCTATCACTGCTTGAAAACTACAGACCAGGCTCCTTCCCTTCATTGCCAAAGCTTATTGCGAGTTGTGTTACTGGCTCAGCTCTCATCCTTTCTCACACGGAACAACCTCTGCAGCTGGACCAGAACCAGTCTGGGTTCAAGAGCGGTCTTTAATGAACCGAAACTGCCCTGCTCCTCAGTCATTAGGTTACACTGCCCGGTCTGACTGGCATCAAAGGCAAAGCTATGCTCATCTGTACTCATCCACTGGATCTGTCTGCTGCTATCTTCACTCACTTAATCATCACATCCTCCTGTCCTCTCTCAGGGCGATGGGTGTCACTGGAATGGCGTTGCAAATGGTTCAAGTCTTACCTCTCGGATAGGTCATTCAGAGTATCCTGGAGAAATGAGGTCTCTGAGTCCCACATCTCAATACAGGGGTGCTACAAGATCAGCAGATTCTGTAGCTACTCTTTTCCATATACACCTGAAAACACATCTCTTGGCAACACCTCTGTCATCCAGAGTTCTACTGGCTTTCTATCGATTCACTGCTATGCAGATGACACTAACTCCATTATTCATTTCATCCTGCATTGATCCGACGGTCTCTGTTTTTGTGCACTTATGATCCTTGTGTGAGTGACATTGCTCACTTTGGATGAAGGACCATCACTTGTAAGTCGCTTTGGAAACAGAACTGCTTGTGATTCCGGCCTAAATGTAAAGACCCACCACAATCCTCTCCAGTCAACTAGGCCCATCAACCATTACACTGAGGTCACCAGCACTGCCAGAAATCTGGGAGTGGTAATTGATGATCAGCTAAACTTCACAAGTCATTCGCCAGCACCACCCGGTCCTGTGATTCATCCTCTACAAGCATTAGAAAAATTAGACCTTTCCTATGGGCCCAAAGATCCACGGGCAAATTCTAGTAGGCTCTTGTCTTGTCCAAACTGGATCATTGCAATGCTCTACTGGCTGGACTCCATCAGAGAGATAGCAAAACTCTGCAGCTGATCCAAATCAACTGGTAAGAGTGGTCTTTAATGAAAGAGAGCGGTGAGCTCTCCTCTATTCATTAGGTTACACTGGCTCCCGGTTGACGCCCGCATCAAGTGGGCCAAAGCTATGCTCTTGGCCTTCAAGACCACCACTGGTTCTGCACAACAGTTGGCCAGATCTTCACTCACTAATAGGTGTATGAAAGTCAACACTCAGAGAAGACTTCACCAGAGTGCAAATGAACAACACAAGATGTAAACCATTGGTGAGCCTCAAAAAGGAAGGCCAGATTAGAGTTTGCCAAACAACATCTGGCTCCTTCCACATTGGTGGAATGATCTACCTGCTGCTACAAGATCAGCAGATTCTGTACCATCTTTAAAAACAGTCTGAAAACACATCTCTTCCAAAGCAACACCTGATCAGTGACAAACACTGAGTTCTACTTCCTTTCTATCGATTCCTTTCTTTAAAAAAAAAAAAAAATATTCTCTTTATCCTTAGCATGATGTGACTGCTGCGCTAGGGTTTAAACTGACTAGTTTTTGTGCACTTATGATTTTTGTACCTTGTGTTGTTAAAATTGCTTCAGAACTCATTGTTATCCTCACTTGTAAGTGCAGATGGACAATGACCCAAATGACTAAATGAAAAAGCAAGCATAAATTGTTAATCCGTGACATTCCGTGGAATGTTAACTTCACTGGCCAAGTCACACACTGACCTATAGAGTTTTAGTTGAATGGCTAGGTGGATTGTGCTGAAGACAGTGTTTCCTGGAAGGTATTCCTGAGCAGGAACTGAAGACTGATTTCCATTACAGTAGCATTCCTGTTTGTGATGCATCACCAGGGCCCAAAGATCACGGGCATCTAGTATGGTTTTCAAAGCAAGCCATCATTAGGCTGAAAAAACTAAACAAACCCATCAGAGAGATAGCAAAAACTTTAGGTGTGGCCAAATCAACTGTTTGTAACATCCTTAATCTGTCCCATTACTTTTGGTCCCTTAAAAAGTGGGAGGCTCAAATACAAACTGTTGTAATTCCTTCACCGTTCACCTGATTTGGATGTAAATACCTCAAATTAAAGCTAAAAGTCTGCAGTTAAAGCACATCTTGTTCGTTTCATTTCAAATCCATTGTGGTGGTGTATAGAGCCAAAAAGATTAGAATTGTGTCGATGTCCCAATATTTATGGACTGTGTGTACATTTAACTTTTCCGGCCTCTTATTCCTAACTGTTCCAACTTTTTTGGAATGTGTAGCTCTCATGAAATCCAAAATGAGCCAATATTTGGCAAAACATTTCAAAATGTCTCACTTTCAACATTTGATATGTTATCTATGTTGTATTGTGAATAAAATTTTAAAATCTCAAACTTCCACATCATTGCATTCTGTTTTTATTCACAATTTGTACAGCATCCCAACTTTTTGGGAATCGGGTTTGTACACCTGGGACATTCCAAGTGTAAAACATCTATAACACTACTTGAATCATTAGGCCCGAGCCGGTGATGACCGGGAGGGCCTATTGTTTTTGCTCGGATTTTTTTTTTTTTTTTTTTTTATCTTTATTGTGACCAAATGATCCTAAATTTGACCCAGTGAACATGCACAAAAAGTCATTTTTATTGGTCCCAGACTTCAAGCTCGGCGAAAATGTTATGTTTTGAAGTCGCGAAAAAAACGAAAAATGACTCAGTGGCGACCCCTACAAAATCAAAATACATTGGGCCTATGGAAAGTGAAAGTAAGTTTTTTTCAACGCAGAAAAATGAAACTTGGTATATCCATAGGACACCTCAGGGCAAACAGAAAAGTCAATGACAGTCACACCCTAAACTTAACAGGAAGTCCGCCATGTGGGGTGAAAAGCGCGCCACTAAAATCGCACCCCTTGCGCAGAAAGATGCAAATCATTGTGTTTTAATCTAAATGGCCCCACATTTGGTGAGTATCATCTAGACACGTGTGCCAACCAAAGTTGTAAATTTGTTGTTGATATCTTATCGGGTATGGGTGTGGCAAGCCTGTAACGAGGTGGCCATTTTTGTGAAAATAAACGTCTCTTAACTCTCAAACGCCTTCTCGGATCGAGTTGGAACCAAAAAGGCGTTTGTGCACATTCATGACCTGAACACAAAGATATGTAAATAAAAGGGTTATCTTTAGAAATGGCTCTCCAGCGCCCCCTACAAACTTATAATGGGACCCAAGAATTTAGTTTGTCATAGAGACATAAAATTTGGTACACACATCTCTTATGTCATGACGAGCATAAAAGCCAATGACAACCACCCCCTATCTATAAATGTGTTGCCATAGCAACGTCCCAAAAATGTGAAAAAAGTCAATGGGAAGTGAAATTTTTAGTTTGTTGTAGGCAAATAAAACTTGGTACACACATCCAGCATGGGCTTATGAACAAAAAAGCCAATGGGGACCACACCCTATCACACACGGGAAGGCGGCCATTTTGAATTGAAAATTTGGTCCGACTTAGAATACACCTCTTTTTTAAAAAACAACAAAAAATAGCTGCTTCATTCCACAGACACCAAACTTGGACCCCTAGAAAAGTCAAAATACATTGGGCCTATGAAAAATGAAAGTAAAATTTTCCAATGTAGAAATACAAAACTTGGTACATCCATAGGACACCTCAGGGCAAACAGAAAAGTTTATTACAGCCATATCGTAAACTCAACAGGAAATCTACTATGTTGGGTGGAATGCGTGACCACCTAAATCGCACCCCTTCTGTCTAAAGTTTTCTAAACGGCTCCAAATTTGGTGAGTATCATCTAGACACGTGTGCAAAAAAAGTTATCAATTTGTTTTTGATACATTTGTGGCTGTGGTCGTAATGAGGTCTGTGAAGAGGCAACCTTTGGGAAATAAATGGCTGCTTCCATTTCCACAGACACCAAACTCCTGGGCAAAATGGCTAAACACATGTATGTAAAATAGACAAGTGTTTTTCTAGACTTTTTGCTCGAGGTTATATTATTTTATTATAATTCGTATATATTTTTTATTATAATTTTTGTGACGCAAAATGATCCTCAAATTTATACCCAGTGAACATGCACTAAAAGTCATTATATTGGTCCCAGACTTCAAGCTCTGGCAAAAATGGTATGTATTTGAAGTCCCTGAAAAAAATACAAAAAATGACTCAGTGGCGACCCCTACAAAATCAAAATAATTGGTTCCTATGGAAAGTGAAAGTAAATTTTTCCAACGTAGAAAAAGAAACTTGGTATATCCATAGGACACCTTAGGGCAAACAGAAAAGTCAATGACAGCCACACCCTAAACTCAACAGGAAGTCTACTATGTTAGGTGGAATATGACCACCTAAAATCGCACTTGCGCGAAAGATGCTAAAGGGTTTTAATCTAAATGGCAGCTCAAATTTGCTTTATCATCTAGCACGACATGCAATCCTCGAATATATGTGTCCCCTATCTCAAGGGTATGGGAGGGCCTTTGTAAGCCGCTTGCGGCTTTAATTATATATGTAATTATATATAAGAAGTTGATGACAAAAAAAACTTCAAATTTGACATGAATCAGACTCAGGTTTATTGCCAGGTAAAGTGAAAAGGTTTACACAATGCAAGGATGGAACAGAGGAGGTGGCCTCAGATTCATGTTGCCTAGTATTTACAGCAGTGTTCTGAAACCTACATCAAAACAGTTTCACTCTCAACAACACCTGAATGGAACAGTGTCACTAATGACTCTCCTGAGCCTTAACGACTCTCACATCAGGAGTCACGCTGCCCGTTCAGAGCTAACGACTATGAGACCAGAACAGCCTGATCCATCAGGTTTAGTTTCAGGGTAATCTCCTCCCTCTAGAGATATAAGCTCAGCTCTCTTACTACTTAGTCTCCTTGATAAAGTCTCTTGGAATTAGAGACAAAACATCTTCACCTTGAAAACTGAGTCCAGATGCTTTTACTTTAACCTTTTCTTCAAGATGTCCTGGATGGCTGAGAACCTTCACAGACAGATTATACGCAATGAAACCAAGATAAAAACATAAAATCAAGATGATTCCATTTAGTTAGTGTTGAGCGCTAAAGAAAAGAAGTGGGTCTTCTGCCTGGTCTTAAACTGCTCCAAGGACTGAGCAGATCTGATCTGGAGAGGGAGGCTGTTCCACAGTTAAGGGGCTGCAACTGAAAAGGCTCTGTTACCTCACGTTGCCAGCCTAGGTTTGTACACAGCCAGAAGAAGCTGACCTCAGCTCTGAGCAGGGTGTAGTGGAGGGCCATAGCATTGTCTACAGACCTGTTGGCTCTGTAGGCGAACTGCAGGGGGTCCAGGAAAGGTGGTCCAGGTGAGGGTCTTGAGGTGTGACAGGACAAGGCGCTCAAATGACATGACCACAGAGGTCAGTGGAACAGGTCTGTAGTCGTTGAGTCAGTCCAGTGATCCTTGTCTTCTTGCGACCAAAATGATTATGGAGGACTTAAAGCAGGCTGGCACTTGATATGACTCCAACAAGTATTTGTAAATGTTTGTGAGCTCTGGATTCAGCTGCTCCACACAGTGTCTCAGAATAGATGGAGTGACTGAAACTGTCCATGTGGGGGAGATGAGCAACGTGTCGGAACTGTTCATCAAAGTGGAAGAAGAACCTTTTCAGCCTGTTGGCTAGGAGCGTTGTGCACGCTCGCTTGTTGCGGGATGTAAACAGTGGCCATAATGAATGAAGCAAACTCACGGGGAGAGTAAAAGATGTTGCAGTTGAAGAAGAGGTATTCCAGAGAAGAAGAACAGTGTTGGGAAATCATTGTCCCGTCTGTACACCAGCCACTGTGATGTGAAAACAAACTCCTCCACCTTTAGACTTTCCGGAAAGTTCTGTGTGGCAATCCGCTCTGAAAGCCACGGTTCCATAAAACACAAAACAAGACGAAGAAAAGTCCCTGGTTTTCCTCAACAGTAGTCCCAGTTCGTCCATCTTGTTGCAAAGTGAGCGCACATTGGAGAGGAAAATCCCAGGCAGCAGTGTGCGTAATCCACAATGGCAAAGTCTCACAAGCGTCTCCAGCGTCTCACCTTGTTAACCAAAACTGTTACTAAATCCGCCGCAGATGTTACAAAAGTTGGATATAAATCAAAGGGGATTGTAGTTTACAAACACAAGCGACAGTCCTCAGTGCCATCTAGCAGTACATACAACACTAAGCAAATACAAATTGTTGTAGATTAACCAATGGGAACGTCCATTATATCTGATGTACTATGGGAGTTAGCAGATGAATGTACACAAATTCATCCTAAGGCTAGAAAGCTTCACAACAGGCTGTAACACTGTTCTATTACAACACACTGCAGTGGAGCCCATTGATGTAGTTCCTCACCACTTATAGTAATACTTACATCTGTCTAAACATCATCTCTTCTCCACAGGTCGTTGTCTCAAAATCAACCATATGTGGAGTTTGCATCGTCAGCAGCCTCTGAGAAGAAACTGACTGAACAGTTTTTATTAAGAACAGAGGAGAGTCTGACTCCACTGCTCCAGAACATCTTTGTACCGTTGGACACCATCAAATCCAGTACGTAACTACAGTTAAGTCCAGGAGGAGTTACATGTACGCACGTTACTGTGCACAGTGACATGTATTCTTGTGTCTTGTAGGTCATCTGGAGCCCATCACTGTGTTTGACCGAGGTGGTGTACATGTCTCGCTTCATTTTGCCAGAGAGCCCCCTGCGGGTCATCCCAGTGTGGCTGTAATGGTCCTGTCCACAGTCAACACCTCTGCTTTCAGCGTCAGAGACTTCACATTTCAAGCTGCTGTTCCAAAGGTATAACATTGTTTCTGAACCAAGTCTGTGTGACTTTACAACCAAAAACAGTCAAACAAGATCAGATTTGGAAACTGCATCGAGAACATAATAACACGTCTCATATTTTCAGTGTTTAATCTGCAGCTGTTTGTAGCTCATTTGTTGTAAAAGTCTGGTGTTGCTGCCCTCTAGAGCATGTGGATGAAGCTGCATCCTGCCTCAGGAACACAGATGGCTGCTTACAACCCTCTGCTGCCTCCTTCTGCCATCTCCCAGGTCGTCCTGTTGGCCAATCCTCAACATGTGAGTAAAAACACTTTCTGTCAAAAAGCTGGAACATTGTGATGAATGAATGCTTATGGCTTATGCCAGGGGTTCCCAAACTTTTCAGACCGCGACCCCCAATATTAGACTGCTAACGATCCGCGAACCGGGCTCAGCCCAATCCGCGAGGAGGGATTGGGCTGAGCCCGAGGGGAACAAAAGTGTATAGTACAGTAAGAGTGGTTTCAAAACACAAAACCTTTAAATACAGGCACAACATAGGGCTGGGCGATATGACCTAAAAATAAAAACTCCGATTTTATTTTATTTAATTCGATTTACGATTTTTTTCCGATTTCCCTCCCCTACTTATTAAGAAAAGCAATAAGTACAAACGGCAGACGACTTAAAGCAAATTTTGCTTTTATTTAAAAGCAAGACAAATGTAACCCCCATTTCTGGGATGAATAATAAATAAATGAACACCCTCTTGGTACTTGCAGCTGGGTAGCTCATATCTGGGGTATTAATATAAATGAGGTTTTAATCAAATTAATAAACCCAGTCTTCTCCACTGTATATATGGGTACCATGTCTTTGGCTATGTGCAAAGTGAGCGCTTTAGTGATCGTTCTCCACCGTGCCCCTTTCCTGTCATATGCGGTGCCGTGTGAAAAGAATTCGGCTACAGTTAGCTGTTTTTTAGCTAAGGTTTGTTGGTCACTGCGTGTTTGTTCGTCTCGGAGAGACTGGCATTTTTCATATTCGGCTGGATGTCTCTGTTTCATGTGTTGGAATAGGTTTGTGGTGCTGCTGCCTTTGACTGCGATGGGCTTTAGGCAAATGTTGCAGCGTGGGGTCTCTTGATCCACGTCTGTCGCAGCAAACCCATACCAGTTCCAAACAACAGATGATTTTATTCCTTTCTTGGGAACAAACTTCCCACTTTCACCGTTAGCCATGTTGTCGCTTTCTGTTGCTGTTTTGCGTGTGCTATGATGTTGTTGTCGCGTGCCGTACTGCTCTGCTATGTGAAACTAACGCTACGGAAGCTCCGGGGAGCCAAAAATGTGCCGTTACACAAAAACTCGATTTACTTATTTTTTAAATTGCCCACCACAAAAAAATCGAATTAATTCATTCAATCGATTTTTCGCCCAGGCCTAGCACAACACAAAACCTTAACTCCGGTACAAGACTTGATGTGGTCTGAGAGTGGAGAGTGTGAGACAGATTTTTAAGGAAGAAGTAGATTACCTCAGCGTTAAACCCGGATTGGGATCATGACCCTGGGAGAGGTACTTAGTGGATAGAGGTGAGGAAGGAGTAGACTGTTCCCTTTGGGCTGAGCTCGAGGGGATAAAAAGTGTATAGTACAGTAAGAGTGGGGTTTATGCAGTTCTAACTTTGATACAGGATTACCCTTGAATCAAAGAGATCAGCAAGACTTGTTTGCTTGGGTCTCAAGCCTCCTTTTATATCTTCTGGACAGGGTGTCCTTTGTGAACTCTGTGTCCCTGTCTTTTGTGAACTCTGTGTCCCAGTCCTCTGTGAACTCTGTGTCCCTGTCCTTTGTGAACTCTGTGTCCCTGTCCTCTGTGTCCCTGTCCTTTGTGAACTCTGTGTCCCTGTCCTTTGTGAACTCTGTGTCTCTGTCTTTGTAAACTCTGTGTCCTCTGTGTCCCTGTCCTTTGTGAACTCTGTGTCCCTGTCCTTTGAACTCTGTGTCCCAGTCCTCTGTGAACTCTGTGTCTCTGTCTTTTGAACTCTGTGTCCCAGTCCTCTGTGAACTCTGTGTCCCAGTCCTCTGTGAACTCTGTGTCTCTGTCTTTTGTAAACTCTGTGTCCCTGTCCTTTGTGAACTTTGTCCCTGTCCTTTGTGAACTCTGTGTCCCTGTCCTCTGTGAACTCTGTGTCTCTGTCTTTTGTAAACTCTGTGTCCCAGTCCTCTGTGAACTCTGTGTCCCAGTCCTCTGTGAACTCTGTGTCCCAGTCCTCTGTGAACTCTGTGTCCCTGTCCTTTGTGAACTCTGTGTCCCTGTCCTTTGTGAACTCTGTGTCCCTGTCCTCTGTGAACTCTGTGTCTCTGTCTTTTGTAAACTCTGTGTCCCTGTCCTTTGTGAACTCTGTGTCCCTGTCCTCTGTGAACTCTGTGTCTCTGTCTTTTGTAAACTCTGTGTCCCAGTCCTCTGTGAACTCTGTGTCCCAGTCCTCTGTGAACTCTGTGTCTCTGTCTTCTGTGAACTCTGTGTCCCTGTCCTTTGTGAACTCTGTGTCCCTGTCCTTTGTGAAATCTGTGTCCCTGTCCTCTGTGAACTCTGTGTCCCTGTCCTTTGTGAACTCTGTGTCCCTGTCCTCTGTGAACTCTATGTCTCTGTCCTTTGTGAACTCTATGTCCCTGTCCTCTGTGAACTCTGTGTCTCTGTCCTTTGTGAACTCTGTGTCCCTGTTTTTTGTGAACGCTGTGTCCCTGTCCTTTGTGAACTCTGTGTCCCTGTTTTTTGTGAACTCTGTGTCCCTGTCCTTTGTGAACTCTGTGTCTCTGTCCTTTGTGAACTCTGTGTCCCTGTTTTTTGTGAACTCTGTGTCTCTGTCCTTTGTGAACTCTGTGTCCCTGTCCTCTGTGAACTCTGTGTCCCTGTCCTTGTGAACTCTGTGTCCCTGTCCTTTGTGAACTCTGTGTCCCTGTCCTTTGTGAACTCTGTGTCTCTGTCCTTTGTGAACTCTGTGTCCCTGTCCTTTGTGAACTCTTTGTCTCTGTCCTTTGTGAACTCTGTGTCCCTGTCCTTTGTGAACTCTGTGTCCCTGTCCTTTGTGAACTCTGTGTCCCTGTCCTCTGTGAACTCTGTGTCTCTGTCCTTTGTGAACTCTGTGTCCCTGTCCTCTGTGAACTCTGTGTCCCTGTCCTTTGTGAACTCTGTGTCCCTGTCCTCTGTGAACTCTGTGTCCCTGTCCTTTGTGAACTCTGTGTCCCTGTCCTCTGTGAACTCTGTGTCCCTGTCCTTTGTGAACTCTGTGTCCCTGTCCTCTGTGAACTCTGTGTCCCTGTCTTCTGTGAACTCTGTGTCTCTGTCTTTTGTAAACTCCGTGTCCCAGTCCTCTGTGAACTCTGTGTCCCAGTCCTCTGTGAACTCTGTGTCCCAGTCCTCTGTGAACTCTGTGTCTCTGTCTTCTGTGAACTCTGTGTCTCTGTCTTTTGTAAACTCTGTGTCCCTGTCCTCTGTGAACTCTGTGTCTCTGTCTTTTGTAAACTCTGTGTCCCTGTCCTTTGTGAACTCTGTGTCCCTGTCCTCTGTGAACTCTGTGTCTCTGTCTTTTGTAAACTCTGTGTCCCAGTCCTCTGTGAACTCTGTGTCCCAGTCCTCTGTGAACTCTGTGTCTCTGTCTTCTGTGAACTCTGTGTCTCTGTCCTTTGTGAACTCTGTGTCCCTGTCCTTTGTGAACTCTGTGTCCCTGTCCTTTGTGAAATCTGTGTCCCTGTCCTCTGTGAACTCTGTGTCCCTGTCCTTTGTGAACTCTGTGTCCCTGTCCTCTGTGAACTCTGTGTCTCTGTCCTTTGTGAACTCTATGTCCCTGTCCTCTGTGAACTCTGTGTCTCTGTCCTTTGTGAACTCTGTGTCCCTGTCCTTTGTGAACGCTGTGTCCCTGTCCTTTGTGAACTCTGTGTCCCTGTTTTTTGTGAACTCTGTGTCTCTGTCCTTTGTGAACTCTGTGTCCCTGTTTTTTGTGAACTCTGTGTCTCTGTCCTTTGTGAACTCTATGTCCCTGTCCTCTGTGAACTCTGTGTCTCTGTCCTTTGTAAACTCTGTGTCCCTGTCCTTTGTGAACTCTGTGTCCCTGTCCTTTGTGAACTCTGTGTCTCTGTCCTTTGTGAACTCTGTGTCCCTGTCCTTTGTGAACTCTGTGTCTCTGTCCTTTGTGAACTCTGTGTCCCTGTCCTTTGTGAACTCTGTGTCCCTGTCCTTTGTGAACTCTGTGTCCCTGTCCTCTGTGAACTCTGTGTCTCTGTCCTTTGTGAACTCTGTGTCCCTGTCCTCTGTGAACTCTGTGTCCCTGTCCTTTGTGAACTCTGTGTCCCTGTCCTCTGTGAACTCTGTGTCTCTGTCCTTTGTGAACTCTGTGTCCCTGTCCTCTGTGAACTCTGTGTCTCTGTCCTTTGTGAACTCTGTGTCCCTGTCTTCTGTGAACTCTGTGTCTCTGTCCTTTGTGAACTCTGTGTCCCTGTCCTTTGTGAACTCTGTGTCTCTGTCCTTTGTGAACTCTGTGTCTCTGTCCTTTGTGAACTCTGTGTCCCTGTCCTCTGTGAACTCTGTCTCTGTCCTTTGTTAACTCTGTGTCCATGTCCTTTGTGAACTCTGTGTCTCTGTCCTTTGTGAACTCTGTGTCTCTGTCCTTTGTGAACTCTGTGTCCCTGTCCTCTGTGTCCCTGTCCTTTGTGAACTCTGTGTCTCTGTCCTTTGTGAACTCTGTGTCCCTGTCCTTTGTGAACTCTGTGTCCCTGTTCTCTGTGAACTCTGTGTCTCTGTCCTTTGTGAACTCTGTGTCCCTGTCCTCTGTGAACTCTGTGTCTCTGTCCTTTGTGAACTCTGTGTCCCTGTCCTTTGTGAACTCTGTGTCCCTGTCCTTTGTGAACTCTGTGTCTCTGTCCTTTGTGAACTCTGTGTCCCTGTCCTCTGTGTCCCTGTCCTTTGTGAACTCTTTGTCTCTGTCCTTTGTGAACTCTGTGTCTCTGTCCTTTGTGAACTCTGTGTCTCTGTCCTTTGTGAACTCTGTGTCCCTGTCCTCTGTGAACTCTGTCTCTGTCCTTTGTGAACTCTGTGTCCCTGTCCTTTGTGAACTCTGTGTCTCTGTCCTTTGTGAACTCTGTGTCTCTGTCCTCTGTGAACTCTGTGTCCCTGTCCTCTGTGAACTCTGTGTCCCTGTCCTTTGTGAATGCTGTGTCCCTGTCCTTTGTGAACTCTGTGTGTCTCTGTCCTTTGTGAACTTTGTGTCTCTGTCCTCTGTGAACTCTGTGTCCCTGTCCTTTGTGAACGCTGTGTCCCTGTCCTTTGTGAACTTTGTGTCTCTGTCCTTTGTGAACTCTGTGTCTCTGTCCTTTGTGAACTTTGTGTCTCTGTCCTTTGTGAACGCTGTGTCCCTGTCCTTTGTGAACGCTGTGTCCCTGTCCTTTGTGAACTTTGTGTCTCTGTCCTTTGTGAACTCTGTGTCTCTGTCCTTTGTGAACTTTGTGTCTCTGTCCTTTGTGAACGCTGTGTCCCTGTCCTTTGTGAACGCTGTGTCCCTGTTTTTTGTGAACTCTGTGTCCCTGTCCTTTGTGAACACTGTGTCCCTGTCCTTTGTGAACGCTGTGTCCCTGTCCTTTGTGAACGCTGTGTCCCTGTCCTTTGTGAACTTTGTGTGTACTTAGTTGTACTTAAACTGTGTGTGTGCCCCTGTATGTCATGACTTCCTGTTCTCTGCTCACAGACTTGAATTTGACCTTAATTTTAACTTCCTGATTTTAGGCCATTTTAGGTTTAAACTCTTGGTTCTCGTTTATACTTAATACATTTTGTTCCTTTACACTTTTAAAACATTATATAAATACATTTAACTTTAAACATTACTTTTAAACATTTTACTTCTTATTCTTAATTATTTTTAAGTCTTCTTTTTTTAACACAGTGTCCTTGTGGATGTTTGTCTCCCTTGGTCCTCGAAGTTCCACCTAATCTTCTGCATTCAGTACATGTAAATGTACTTAGACTTGAGCACAAAGGACTCACAAGTCACGTTCTCCATTAAATGTGTTTAATGAAAAAGGCTCATACAAAACTAAAATCTCAATTAGTGTGTCAGTTTGCCTCCCACAGTTTTCAGATTTGTAACTCACTTTGGTCTGACTTGGACTTGACTTGAACCTTTCTTTTGTTTAACCAACGATGACTTACTGATGATTTGAAAGTGACTTAGACTTGAAAACCGGTGACTCGACGACAACACTGCATCATGGGGCTGTGCCAGGACAGTACAGCGTTAGTCTCCAGTCCTGAATGTGGAACGCTATCAAATAGCTGCTAACTTTAGCCAAGTCACAGCACGATGCTTACAAAAAGAGTTTACCTGATACAGTGAGCCTGACCAGGACACACAGCACTACTGTAGCTGTTGTCACTGCTGCCACTTCTAGTCTTGTTCACAAACATCAGAGCTTTACGATGGAATGTGTTCATGGAAGATTTTACAACTTGCTGTGGGCCAAACGGACTTCAGAGTAATCCAGTTTGTCTTTTTATTTTTATTGAGTCTTAACCAGTGCTGGCCATGGTACACTAAAAGTGTATCACGTTTCCATTTATTAATTCCGTTTTTATTATTTCTCCGGCTTACAGAATCATTTACCTCATCCCTGCCATTTAAAGGCATACGTTTTGTCATGTTTGGTGTCTTGATGTGTTCAGTGGCTTGATATAGGGTCCTTCTCCCGTGAGAATCCAGTAGAACTTGAGTCAGTCAGTAGAGTCTGTCTTTCTGCTGCTTCCTAAATGTCCAGTTTAGCAGAAAAACACTGTTTCCTGTGTTGCCAAAGTAACATTTCTGCTACTCAGCGCTGGTATCAACCTTCTTA
This sequence comes from Perccottus glenii, assembly GCA_024416835.2. NCBI lineage: Eukaryota > Metazoa > Chordata > Actinopteri > Gobiiformes > Odontobutidae > Perccottus > Perccottus glenii. The sequence continues at coordinate 3,936,847 of CM044549.2, read as the reverse complement.
AAACCATATATAACTAAATTTAACTAAAATAAAATGTTTTATAAATGATACATTGTATTATGACTCTGTTTTTTTTTTCTCTGTTAGAAGCAGTTGCGTCTTCGCTACAAGTTGACTCTGACCCACGGAGAGCAGCAGCTGAGTGAAAGCGGAGAGATCAACAACTTTCCCCAGTGGACTAATCTGATTGGTCACTGAAATCTAGACGGATCTAGAAACAGAACCATATTTTGTGTGAGAATTTGTTGATTTGTGACTTCAGAAAAACCCAAGTGCCTCATGACTGATGAAATGTATGTTTTTAATATATTTATTACAACTCTCTTTTTTTAGTATATGTTACTCTTCTCTTTTATACAAGTTTATACATGAACTTTGACCTGAGCCTTTTTTCTGTTGTAAAAGCCAAAGAAGTACAGCTCGAGGTACCTGTTGATTTTGAGCAATAAATAAAGTGAATACTTGCTGAATGTGTTGCTGAAGCAAATAAAAACTGCTCTGCAGCTTCGGGACTTCAGAGTAATCCAGTTTGTCTTTTTATTTTTTATTTTTTCATATGTCAGCATTTCTTGTGTCTTGTGGTCAATTTGTAAAATGTGTACTGTTTTTGTCTTATTAATTTTTTCAATAAAAAGGTTTATAATAAATTGACATTTTTAAAGTAGTGTAATATGTAATTGTAACATGTCGAACTGTAGGAAAGATTGCTTAAAAATGAGAAGTGAACAAATCAAAAACATTTCACTTTTTTTTCCTAAAACTTAGGTAGAACCCAAGTTTATATATATTAGAAATGAAAAAAAAGGTGGGGTCAAGAACAAAAAGTTTAGTTGATGAAGTGTCAGACTGACAAACTAAACTTGAACTGAGTCAAAAACTTCAACTTAACAGGCCTCAGAGGTTAAGGTTTAAATCCAGGTGAGTTCAGGTTTAGTTTGAGTGAACTCGTTAGTTTTCAGACTCCAGAAGGTGCTTTGGTTTTGCCCGGTTTTTATCGCCATGGTAACTGACTCTACACAGCTACCCTGCTCTGGAGCTTAGAGTCCACAAAACCAAACTGGACCAATCAGCTTGAAAAGGTAATCTCAAAAGCAGAGAGAATAACACTTATTTTAGGAGAACATCAGATTTGAGAATATGTGACAAGACTGTACAAGAACTGTGAATCATTCACATTATTGATCATATTTATTATGACATCGTAAAATACATGTTTTTATGTACATTTATTTAACAGGAGTGTTAGATAAAGTGCCAAATACTATTTTACAAAAAAGAAAATAAGATGAATTAGTGGAAGACCATCAATCTTTCGGCCTGGTCCCACAGTTCATTGCTTTATAGATGAGTGGCCCTCCCCCTCCCGCTTGTTTGGGGGTAAGGCTTTAATTGCTCAGTGTCATGGGACAGTCCACCACCGAACTCCTACTGTGACAACCTCCCTCTGCTGGGATGAAAATGTGTGTTTGAAGGTGACATTGACTGACATCAACACAAACAGAAGTCAGTGTAAAGAGCTGCACTGCAGACCGTCAGGTTTCACTAGTACAGTATGAAAATGACAAGAGCAGACAAATCCAGCATCAAAGCTTAAGGTTAGTACGTGAGATTAGACTAGAGCCCCGGTTTGGAAGAAGAAAGTTCATGGAGTTCAACTTCATTTTCAGACTTTTTTGCATTTTTTCCAGACAAAGAGGTGGACATTCTCGAGACAGAGGCAGTAACAGACACTCGGACAATGAGTAGCTTAACTAAGGAGGAGGACAGGTGCGCACAGATTTTTAGAGATACAAAAAATCTGAAATGTCTTCCCCAGCCCCCTGCCCCGGCAGTGACACATGTAGACAAAAAGTGATGAAGACTTCACACACATCTGCCCGTGTTTGCTCTGAATTGTTTTGGTGTCCTGACTGTCCTCATCAGATATTTGTTAGCCCTCGCTCAGTGGGTCACATGACTGAGTTCATCTGTTCATTCTGACAGCCCATTGGTTGCCATTACCATCTTCTGAAAGTGACCCTAATCCCTGAAGACCTGTTTCCACCAAGTGGTACAGTACTGCTCTGGGCACTTATCTGTTTCTACTGTATATTCTATTAAACAATGAAAACTTAAAAAAAAAAGCTTTTCTTTATTCACACAGTACAGTGTACTCATTTCTCATCAGTTAACACTAACCATCAGTTAACACTAACCAAGTTATTTATGTATTAGACCACAATGTAAAGAATCTGTTGTACGACGGAGAAGGCTCCTCCAACTATCATCATGGTTGGATTATTCCACATCAGTAATGGTGTAGTTGTAATGAATAATCTAACACTAGTGGGATAATATCAAGCATTATTTAAAGGAGCACAGTGTAACTTGTAGCCCAGAAATAAATATTCTCACTCTCATGATGATGGTTCTTAGACCTGAGATCAGTAGAATCATGTCTATCTCATTGATACACTACCCTCAGCTGGACACAAACCTCCAATGGAACTTTCCGGGCCTGGAACAGATACACGTCACAAGAGATTAATGAGTGAGACTTTACCACTGAATGCATATAATAAAGAAAATAGGTCAATACAATGGCTTCTAGCAGAGTCAGATTTGTACTAAATACACTAAAATTATTACATTTTAGATGATGGCGATGGTTACAGTGCAGTTGCACAAAGAGGAAGCAGCGCCCTCTACTGGGGAAAGGTTACGCAGGCCTTCGTCAAGGTATTAGCTTGTTCCAGTGTGGCATGTGTGTAAACTTTGGTCATTTATGGAATCCCATCTGTTTACTCCAATATTACCATGCTATTACAGAGCTGACATTTTTAACTGTCCAAAATTCTCTACAAGGCAAAAATGATGTCACATTTTGTTACAAAGTCACCACTCCAAAATGGATCACAGATCAACAGATCTAACCCCCAAGCATTATTTGATGATTTATCCTGCGTCCACGTCTTTGAACACACCCATGTTACCCAACATCCATATTTTCTCTGTGACATTCATGTTCTATCAGGCTGCAGTTCTGTACTGTACCACTTGGTGGAAACAAGCTTAACTTTCCTCTGCCTCTTCTTGCTCTTCATTTCCCTCCTCTTCCTCCGGCTCTACCTCCTTCTCCTTAGCTTCTCCTTTACCTTCTACTCCCCCGCCCTCCTTTCCTTCACCCACTTCCTTCTCTTCCTTTTTCTCCTCTCCTTCCCTCTCCACCTCACAATTTGGCTCCTCCCCCTCTGCGGTTGTAACCTCCCCTTCTTTAACAGGGCCCTCCCCCTTGTCATTGAGCATGGTCTCTTTTCTCTCAATTTGTTCATTTTGCTCTGCTTCCGCTAAATCTGCCCCCTCCTCTTCCCTCTCCACTTCCTCAATATGCTCCTCCCCCTTTCCATCTGGCTCCTCCCCTTTTGTATATTCTTCCTCACGTAGTCCTACCCCTTCACTCTCCACTTGTTCAACAAGCTCCATCTCTTCTTCCTTTAGGTCTACTTTTTCCCTCTCAACTTCACTTTGCTCCACCACCTCTGGCTCCTCCCCTTCCGTCTCAACTTCTTCACTTTGCTCCACCACCTCTGGCTCCTCCCCCTCCGTCTCGACTTCTTCACTTTGCTCCACCCTCTCTGGCTCCTCCCCTTCCGTCTCGACTTCTTCACTTTGCTCCACCACCTCTGGCTCCTCCCCCTCCGTCTCGACTTCTTCACTTTGCTCCACCACCTCTGGCTCCTCCCTTCCGTCTCGGCTTCTTCACTTTGCTCCACCACCTCTGGCTCCTCCCCCTCCGTCTCGACTTCTTCACTTTGCTCCACCACCTCTGGCTCCTCCCCCTCCGTCTCGACTTCTTCACTTTGCTCCACCACCTCTGGCTCCTCCCCTTCCGTCTCGGCTTCTTCACTTTGCTCCACCACCTCTGGCTCCTCCCCTTCCGTCTCGGCTTCTTCACTTTGCTCCACCACCTCTGGCTCCTCCCCTTCCGTCTCGACTTCTTCACTTTGCTCCACCTCTGGCTCCTCCCCTTCCGTCTCGGCTTCTTCACTTTGCTCCACCACCTCTGGCTCCTCCCCTTCCGTCTCGGCTTCTTCACTTTGCTCCACCACCTCTGGCTCCTCCCCTTCCGTCTCGACTTCTTCACTTTGCTCCATGCCTTCTGGCTCCTCCCCTTCCGTCTCGACTTCTTCACTTTGCTCCATGCCTTCTGGCTCTTCCCCTCCTTCTCCACCTGTTCACTTTGCTCGTCTTTCTCCTGGACTCCATTGTGCTGGCTGTTGTGGTTCTCGTCCTGGTTTTGCTGCTCTCCAACGCCCTCCAGGGCCAGCTCTGGCTCTGGAACCGGCTCTGGCTGGCCGTTGTGCATGCTCTCTGTGTCATCACTGATGGCCCTCCTCAGAGGAACGTGGTTGTGGTTGTTGCGCTGGAGGTCCTCCAGAGTCAACTCAAACTGGAAGCGGTCCTGCTGCAGGCGGGGGAGGACGGGGCAGGCATGGTGTTCAGGTACCAGTCCCGGTTCTCCTCCAGGGTGTCCAGTAGTTCCTGGGCATCCGGGTGCACCAGGTCGGCCCACGTTTCCCACAGTGGATGCACTATGTAGTCAATAAAGCCCACCTGCAGGATTTACATAAAAAGGAATGAAAAATGAAAAATATGACAATGATCAAAAGTGGAACCATCTATGTCTTCAATAGTGTATAATATCATAACACGCTTTAAGTTTCTTTATTTTCTCGAAAAATAGACATTTAGACCCATAGAACTCACATTTTGACCCATAGAAACAGACCCTCTGCTCAACTGTGATTGGTTATTTCAACAAGGAGGGAAAGTCTAACAGCTATGATTGGTTTCTTTTAGCTGCCTAGAAAGGACAAACTGAGCACTGCTGGAGGAGAAGCACACATTCTTGGTATAGGACCAGATATCACCCAAACTACTAAACTTTAAAATAAAATGGCTCCAGTAGAAGAGTAAATATAGACACTCAGATACTCTCATCACATGCACTGTTCCTCTGCTGACGGTTACCTGACTCTTCTCCACGGAGGCGGTGTGCTTGTCACACATGGCGCTGATCTCCATCCCCCTCTCGCGCTCCTTGTCTCCCTGTCTAAAGAACTCCTCCATGATCCTCTCTGTCCACTGTTGGTACAGCGGCAGGGGTTTGGTGGGGTTGCTCAGGTCTGCACAGTGTACCATGTTCCTCAGCACCTGCAGACCCCCGGACAAACAGAACGTGTGAATGTGTGTTTGGTGATGGTCGGAGAAGCCATTCTGTGGATACATACAGTATATATGTGAGTGTGAATGAATAATGGACTCAAATAAAGCGATCGGAGTCCCTATATTAAATCAAATCCATTATTGTATTGTATTTTATTATTTATTATTTTATTAGGGTTAAGATACTGACATAGAATCATACTGTCCCAGGTCTGGTCTGGTCACTCACAGGTGAAAGGTTATCATTTATTGGCTCATTCAGTAACTTTACCACTTCAACTACAGCAGGAAATCAAACCGGCAACCCTCTGCACTGTGAGACATGAGTGCTCATCCATTCTGCCACAGTTGCTTCCTCAAAAGCAGCTGACAATGTAAATTTAAAGTAGAATAAACACTGTCAACTCTATAACAAGACTTACAAGAACTACTAAAGATACATAACTCTAAAACAATATTAAGCATAACTCCAACTGAGGCCTCCACAGCCACCGGTGCCACTGCTCTCTGTGCGTTACCTGAATGCGCTCAGTGTAGTGGTCGAGCAGCAGCACCCCAGAGCTCGTCACCTTCTTGGTCTCCACCATGGTCTTCAGGTCAGCCAGCAGCGTCATGTGTTTGGACATGTCTGTGCCCAACACCTGCACACAACCAGACAAACTGCTGCGTTAGCTCCTCTGGTCCTGATCGCTCTGGGCTGGCACAATAACATATCAGAACGTGGTACTAATGAAGATTGAGATGGAAATGGTCAAAGACATTATATAGTTCTGTAGTTCTCAAAATTCTCTCCAAAATTGTCTCTCCAAAAACATTTGTTATGCGTGACAAACGTCTCAACTCTACACAGGCAGGTCTATATGACGTAATATTGTTTGGACTGAGGCAAATGACTACTTTGGAGTTGCATTTGTGATTTATTCTTAGAATATGGCCACTTTTTACAAACAAACAGGCTACTATTGAAAAAAGTGAGTCAATCTTGTTATATTTTAATTTGTTCAAGGGGAATGTATACTCTATGATTTGATCATTACAATATTTAACAAAAACATCACCTTGTGTTTTTCTAATACTGTTCTGAGGATGTTGTCTGTCTGTGTGTGTCTGTGTTGCTGTGGTGGGTGTGAGATGACTCTTGTGGGCTTCTTTGTTTCTTTTCTTTTTTATATAAATTGAATTATTTGTATATAAATTTCAAGCCTTGGAAAATGTACACTTACCATTTTCCCCTGTCTCTGCCTTCCCAGATCTCTCTCCAGTCCAACCAACTGACCAGCTCTGACCGCCACCACTGGCTTCTCTTTAACGTTCATTAAAGCTCTCTTACTTACTCTAGTCTTACCTTAACAAATATTGTACACAGAAATCATAACCATAAATTTAGATATTTTATTTTGAAAACACTTTCGATTACAGCTTGGTGATAAGCTATATTAGCTATAAGCTATATGCTTTTATAATACAATTGGCCTTATTACGTACACATTTCTATTTAACCCATACTTAGGCCAATTTTCGGGATTCACCAATGTTTTCTTAAATTTAAAAAGTTCTTCTGGAAAAACCCGTCCCATGAACTCTAGCAAAGGTCTCAGCCCTGAAATAAATGCTGTTTTTAATATTACATTACAATTTTTCTTTTTTTTTTTTAAATAAGCTATGAGACTACACAATTTTACAAATTAATTTGTCTTTTTAAAATATCACCTAACAATAATAAATGATAGAATGGACTGTGCATTAGCCCAAAACCCACTTCCAGCTCTGTCTCTGCAGCAGGGGAGACCCTCTGTTTGGTCTCTAGTGAATGGTCTGGACTGGATGGTCACTTTTATGAAGCTTTGTACAAAAACATTCATGAATGAGGCCTAATGTTCTCTTATGTTGTTGACAGGTGTTCATGCTTGAGTTCAGGTTTTTGTCTCATTTTCTGTTCATTTCTTTTTAATATCTGGACCAAAAGTAAAAAGAATTTCTGCAGATTACATCCAGACCTTTTTTGTTGTTTCTTGTTATATTGACACTTAAATAATACTGAACAGAATACATGTCCCATTACTGTTTACTACACTCCTTCCATGCACTATTATAGTGTTATAATATTCACTCACTAAATCTACAGTATATACTCCCACTCACTGGTATTCCTTTTGCCTGAATGCCTACTGTTCTGTGGGATCAGAGTGAGGTGCAGAAGAGGCTCTGACCATGTCGATGACCAGCTTGCGAAGGCTCTGTCGCTGTCTCTTGGTGAGATTTTGGAAAATGTCACAGTTGTCCAGGTGCAGTAGCTTGAAGCCTACAGCCAGATGGTGGTTCTCCAGCACCGACTCGTCATTGTACATGAGGGCCAGCTCTGAGTCTAAGCAAACAGGCAACACAGACCACCAATCTAACCTCTTGTATTATTATTTAGTATTAGTATTATTATAATAGACATGTGTGTTCTTACTGGTGTTGATGAGGAACTGGTTGGACACTCCAGGGTGGTCCACGTCATGGATGGCTGCAGCAAACAGAGCGGCCAGGACCTCTAGGTCTGTGAAGACCGCCTGAGGGACGAGGGATACAGACAGGACATGGGTATACCAAGAACTAAGTCTCTACTTGCTTTTCACTACAAATATGCATAAATAATACATAACTTTAAAGCAGCACCACATTTTAGTGCATGTTGTACAAATGGAGACTCTGCTAGAGTCCAGTGTATTCTTTATTATATGTGTAGTGTAGTAGAGTGTCCCAGGACAGGAGTTTTATTGCTGAGGGGACTGTGTCAGTAAGCTAGACATGATTCCACTGAGCTCATGTCTAAGAACCATCATCATGAGAGTGAGAATATATATTTTTGGGTTCAAAGTTATTATATAATATATATATATATATATATATTTGAATAGTAAGGCTGGGGTGCTTTGCTTTTATACAAATTTGAAGTCAGATTAAACCACTTCAGCTCTGCTCTAAACTACCAAATAATGTGTTCAAAGTGGCTTTAAAAAGCTTACAATCCTGTAAATGATTAAATAAGTGGCATCCTGCTTTGTTGGGTAAACCATAATCACCAGTTAATTGTAGCACTAACACTTTACACGCATGTCTATGGAAGGTGAGAGGAAGACTCCACACAAAGAGAGACTCGTCGGCTTGTTTAAGATCAAACCCAAGAGCTGACTCTTGCTATGAGGCAGAAGTGCTAATTCTACACCCCGATTCTGTTTTAGTTCCTGTAAACTCATTTTCTTATCTGTCTGTCCTACCACACCAAAAGACACATACAGTAATCAAACAAACACGTCACTGGGGGGGCTGGGAAGCACACATGAGATCAGCTCCAGTGTGTGTGGTGTGTGTGACTCACGTCCAGGGCAGGTGTGGACAGAAGAACGTGTGTGGACTGGGTGACATCTGCGGCATGGAGGCTGTTGTGATACGCTACGTTTCCATGGTAATGGTCCTCCAAGGTCATCACGTAGGTTACAAAGGTGTCGACGGGGATCCGGAATGTTTTCAGCAGCTCTCGCTCCTGAGGAGACAGGTCAGTGACACGCAGAATCAACAGACGGGCGCTCTGTCACAAACTGTTAACAACAGACAGGAGCCGAGCCTCAGGACACAGCGGCCACAAGAGTGTGGCCGTCACCACACAGCAATTCTGCAATTCACATGAGATATGTGAGAAGGTCATCGAGCAGAAATAAGCAAAGTTCAAATGTGTTCTGTTTCTGTTTGAAAGAAGCAAGAAACAAGTTTCTGTTTTTCCTTAACAGCGTACATCAAATCATAACAGGTTTCACGGTATGTTTCGCAATAATAATGTACTATTATGACATTCTTTTAATATTAGATGATGAGACAAGAACAAATGACACGTGCAAGAAATGTCTCACTATTAAATTATTGAATCAAACTGCATTTTAGTTGTTGGGTAGTTTTGGGTGAAATTTGGTGAGACTCATCAATGTGTCCAAACAAATATAGTATTTCAATAGTGAGTGTACAGCTTATTACCTCAATTACAGTCCAATCATTTGCCATTTGCCCCATTTACTTGCAAAAGAAAAGCGCTTCCTTGTTGTCACTGCAGTACCATCATATTGTGATATTTTTCTAAAATATTAAAATATCTTTGAATCTCATACTGTCCCTATACATCACAAAAGTAAGAATTAAACAATAAATTAGCACTACGTACAATGAACCCCCTCCAGCAAATGAGAATAATTGTATTTTAGTCCACAAAAACATAATGCAGTAGGGTCCAGTTAAACAGTTTAGTAACTGCTCTGTCTGTGTTTCCACTGATGGGAACAGCCCAAATGAATGTAGCAAGGCCAGACGTTTCAGGTGTATGATGCTCTGTATTTTCTAAACTAAAATAATAGAGCTGAAATATCATGGAAAGGAGTTTCAAAGACATAAAGTATGGCCTATAACAAGAAACCTATACGCTTGTTTACCGACTGACATTTACCTACAAATGCAGTCACACATTTGACACACACCTGGAAGATGGTGTACATGATGCAGCTGAGCGGCCTGTTGTTGGACAGCTCAGCAACCGTGAAAATGTTGAAGTTCCACTTGTCCAGACCCTCCAACTCCTGCAAAACATGAGGCACAGGGACAGTGTAACACAGGACAGTGTAACACAGGACAGTGTAACAGATAGGACAGTGTAACACAGAACTGTGTAACACATAACAGTGTAACACAGGACAGTGTAACACAGAACTGTGTAACACAGGACAGTGTGGCACAGGACAGTGTAACACAGGGCAGTGTAACACAGTACAATGTAACACACAGGACAGTGTAACAAAGGACAGTGTGACACAGGACAGTGTAACACATAGGACAGTGTAACACAGGACAGTGTGACACAGGACAGTGTAACACAGGACAGTGTAACACAGGACAGTGTAACAGATAGGACAGTGTAACACAGAACTGTGTAACACATAACAGTGTAACACAGGACAGTGTAACACAGAACTGTGCAACACAGGACAGTGTGGCACAGGACAGTGTAACACAGGGCAGTGTAACACAGTACAATGTAACACACAGGACAGTGTAACAAAGGACAGTGTGACACAGGACAGTGTAACACATAGGACAGTGTAACACAGGACAGTGTGACACAGGACAGTGTAACACAGAACAGTGTAACACATAGGACAGTGTAACACAGGACAGTGTAACACAGGGCAGTGTAACAAAGGACAGTGTGACACAGGACAGTGTAACACATAGGACAGTGTAACACAGGACAGTGTGACACAGGACAGTGTAACACAGGGCAGTGTGATACATAAGACAGTGTAACACAGGACAGTGTGACACAGGAAGTTGTGACACAGGACAGTGTAACACAGGACAGTGTGATACATAAGACAGTGTAACACAGGACAGTGTGATACATAAGACAGTGTGACACAGGACAGTGTGACACAGGACAGTGTAACACAGGACAGTGTGACACAGGACAGTGTGACTTAGGACAGTGTGACACAGGACAGTGTAACACAGAACTGTGTAACACAAGACAGTGTAACACAGCGCAGTGTAAAACAGGACAGTCTAACACTGGACAGTGTAACACATCACAGTGTAACAATGGACAGTGTGACACAGGACAGTGTGACACAGGACAGGGTATCACATAGAACAGTGTAACACAGGACAGAGTGACACAGGACAGTGTAACACATAAGACAATGTAGCACAGGACAGTGTAACACAGAACTGCGTGACACAGGACAGTGTAACTCTGGACAATGTAACACAGGACAGTGTGACATAGGACAGTGTAACACAGCGCAGTGTAAAACTGGACAGTGTAACACATCACAGTGTAACAATGGACAGTGTGACACAGGACAGTGTGACACAGGACAGTGTAACACATAGGACAGTGTGACACAGGACAGGGTAACACATAGGACAGTGTAACACAGGACAGAGTGACAGAGGACAGTGTAACACAGAACTGCGTGACACAGGACAGTGTGACACAGGACAGTGTAACACATGGGACAGTGTATCACAGGACAGTGTGACACAGGACAGTGTAACACAGGGCAGTGTAACACAGGACAGAGTGACACAGGACAGTGTAACACAGGACAGTGTAACACATAAGACAATGTAACACTGGACAGCGTAACACACAGGACAGTGTAACACAGGACAGTCTAACACTGGACAGTGTAACACAGGACAGTGTAACACTGGACAGTGTGACACTGGACAGTGTGACACAGGACAGGGTAACACTGGACAATGTAACACAGGACAAAGTGACACAGGACAGTGTGACTTAGGACAGTGTGACACAGGACAGTGTAACACAGAACTGTGTAACACAAGACAGTGTGACACAGGACAGTGTGACACAGGACAGTGTAACATGTAGGACAGTGTAACACAGGACAGTGTAACTCAGGACAGTGTGACTCAGGACAGGGTAACACTGGACAAAGTAACACAAGACAAAGTGACACAGGACATTGTGACTTAGGACAGTGTGACACAGGACAGTGTAAGACAGAACTGTGTAACACAAGACAGTGTAACACAGTGCAGTGTAAAACAGGACAGTCTAACACTGGACAGTGTAACACATCACAGTGTAACAATGGACAGTGTGACACAGGACAGAGTGACAGAGGACAGTGTAACACATAAGACAGTGTAGCACAGAACTGCGTGACACAGGACAGTGTAACACAGCGCAGTGTAAAACAGGACAGTCTAACACTGGACAGTCTAACACATCACAGTGTAACAATGGACAGTGTGACACAGGACAGTGTAACACAGAACTGTGTAACACAAGACAGTGTAACACAGCGCAGTGTAAAACAGGACAGTCTAACACTGGACAGTCTAACACATCACAGTGTAACAATGGACAGTGTAACACATAGGACAGTGTGACACAGGACAGTGTAACACAGAACTGTGTAACACAAGACAGTGTAACACAGCGCAGTGTAAAACAGGACAGTCTAACACTGGACAGTGTAACACAGGACAGTGTAACACTGGACAGTGTGACACAGGACAGTGTGACACAGGACAGTGTGACACTGGACAGTGTGACACAGGACAGGGTAACACTGGACAAAGTAACACAGGACAAAGTGACACAGGACAGTGTGACTTAGGACAGTGTGACACAGGATAGTGTAACACAGAACTGTGTAAACAAGACAGTGTAACACAGCGCAGTGTAAAACAGGACAGTGTGACACAGGACTGTGTAACACAGGACAGTCTAACACATAGGACAGAGTAACACAGGACAGTGTAACACAGGACAGTGTGACAATGGACAGTGTGACACAGGACAGTGTGACACAGGACAGAGTAACACAGGACAGTGTAACACAAGACAGTGTAACACAGCGCAGTGTAAAACAGGACAGTCTAACACTGGACAGTCTAACACATCACAGTGTAACAATGGACAGTGTAACACATAGGACAGTGTGACACAGGACAGTGTAACACAGAACTGTGTAACACAAGACAGTGTAACACAGCGCAGTGTAAAACAGGACAGTCTAACACTGGACAGTGTAACACAGGACAGTGTAACACTGGACAGTGTGACACAGGACAGTGTGACACTGGACAGTGTGACACAGGACAGGGTAACACTGGACAAAGTAACACAGGACAAAGTGACACAGGACAGTGTGACTTAGGACAGTGTGACACAGGATAGTGTAACACAGAACTGTGTAACACAAGACAATGTAACACAGGACAGAGTAACACAGGACAGTGTAACACAGGACAGCGTAACACAGGACAGTGTAACACAGGACAGTGTGACACAGGACTGTGTAACACAGGACAGTCTAACACATAGGACAGAGTAACACAGGACAGTGTAACACAGGACAGTGTGACACAGGACTGTGTAACACAGGACAGTGTAACACATAGGACAGAGTAACACAGGACAGTGTAACACAGGACAGTGTAACACAGGACAGTGTAACACTGGACAGTGTAACACTGGACAGTGTAACACAGGACAGTGTAACACTGGACAGTGTGACACAGGACAGTGTGACACAGGACAGTGTAACACAGGACAGTGTAACACAGGACAGTGTAACACAGGACAGTGTAACACAGGACAGTGTGACACATAGGACAGAGTAACACAGGACAGTGTAACACTGGACAGTGTAACACAGGACAGTGTAACACAGGACAGTGTAACACTGGACAGTGTGACACAGGACAGAGTAACACAGGACTGTGTAACACAGGACAGTGTGACACATAGGACAGAGTAACACAGGACAGTGTAACACTGGACAGTGTAACACAAGACAGTGTAACACTGGACAGTGTGACACAGGACAGTGTGACACAATGTGCATCACAAAAAGAACATCCCAACAATGAATCAGAGGGCAGACCTTGGCCAGCTCGTCCTCGTGCTCTGTCTTGACACCGAAGCGAGGCACGGAGGTGCTGGAGAGGCTGGAGCTGTGCGAAAGTTTTTTCACTCCGCTGATGTGACTCATGGACTTGTCTTTCAGAGTAGGAGAAGGGATTTCCACATCGTTCTGTTTGTCTGCCACACAGATAAAAGCACTTTGATAAAAGACTACTCTACTAACATCCAGACAGTACTGGGCTGGTGCTCCAGGACTCACCCATGAAGGTACTGGAGATGTACTCGGACACCTGGTTTCCAGAGCGGCTCATTTCTGACAGATGGGACAACTCTCTGTTCAGCATTCGTTTGAACTGGAAACACAAAAATCCACAAAGACTAATGTGTGCTGCTCATTTATGTCTATATCTGAAGTTAATTTGAAAGGATCAACTTTCATATGTGTCACAGACTCCAGGGTTTAAATCTGAGGCTCATTTGCAAAGAAACAAAGAGAAATCACACGACAGAAACAGTTGACAGTTATTATCAAAACATCTGACAAAAGCACTTCAGCTCATATCTGAAATGATCCTGGTCTTAGAATTGTTTTAGTTCAGGAGACGGACGTTTCACAGATAAACTTATAAAAACCACACTCTTAGTGGAACATGAGCTCACACAAGAAGCCTATTTTATTCAAAATACTGTATATGCCAATTTAAAATGACAAAACCTACTAAAATAATCAAACTAAGAATATTTACCCTCCACAGAACCTGATAAAACAGGTTTGCTCAAATAGTCTCTGATATTTGACATCTGTGAACTGCTCAATGTCTGGACGAGTAATCTTTAGATGTAATTAATCAAGAGCACAGGCCTGAAGGTAAAAATGGATTTGTCTTAGCCTTAGCTCCAACTAGAAAAGGGCCATATGTGCCCAAATGTGTGCCAAAGTAGTCTAATTACAAGGATTACTGTGATCATCTGCGCATTTATAAATACAAAGACTTAAAGTGTAACTAAACCCCTGGTCACAGCCGAACTCCGCCCACTGGCAATATTTGAAAAATGCTGGAAAAGTGGGCAGAGCGGAGACAGAGGGGAGAAACCGAGGGTGGGGCTGAGCCAGGGGCGGGACCTGAAACCCAACAGATTGACAGCTGTGAGAAGCGCAAAGATGGAGAGTAGGGTGTGGTGGGGTCATGCCAGGAGCGTGGGTGGGGAGCCGTTAGTCGAGCCCGCTTATGTCACACAAGGAAACAACTACGAAAAATTCAACTGCAGTAACTACCGTTCAACCTGAAGAGGGCAGCACTTAGACGGTTTTACACCATAAAATGTAAAATTAATATACTTTATACTCAAATGTCAAATCTTTTACTCAAAATCAGTGAACAGCACTAATAAGGCCCCATTCTTACAGATCATTAACTAAAAAAGTTGGTTTTAGGGTTTATTTGGGGCGGCAGTAGCTCAGTGGTAGAGCAGTTGTCTTTCAATCAGTTCGATTCCCGCTCTCCCCACAATTCATACTGTCGTTGTGTCCTTGGGCAAGACACTTAACCACCTTGAACCATATGAATGTGTAAGAATGTTTAGTGAATGTGAAAATGGCTGCCACGTCTCTGTCAGTCTGCCCCAGGGCGTCTGTGACTACAGTTGTAGCTTACCACCACCAGTGCGTGACTGTGGAGTGAATGAATAATGAACGGCCTGTAAGCGCTTCGAGTCTCTTGATCCCTTTTGAGAAAAGTGCAAAATAAATCCAATCCATTATTATTATTATTTATTAGTTACTCTTTAATAAGTGTAATAATGATTTTCATCAAGATTAAATCCAATTTAATTTAGAATTAAACTGGATCCAAAATCAGGTCTAAAACCAAGAGAAAGACAAGGTGTAAACCAAGATATAACCTTCACTAAAACAGGATTAGGACTACAGCACAACAGAAGCAGCACTACAGCAGGACTAAAACCTGACTCAGGCTGGGGAGAGCTGAAGGCTTTGCTGTACAAACACACAGATGTACCTTGTTAGAGGCCATCTCACTGACAGAACGGTGAGTCTGGATGGTCTCCAGCTGGTCCAGACACCAGTCTAGCTCCTCCAGAGTTTCCAGGGCCAGCTGCTGGTACTGCTGGTCCGAGAGAGTGGCCCTGGGGCTCACACACACCCCGCCCATCGGAGACCTCCTGCACCACAGACACAGGACACAGTATAGGGGCAATTAGGCGGTGTTCATTGGAAGTGACAAGCATTAGTACCAAACAATTTTATTTTAAAGGTGTTTTTCATTCACCAGGATCCTCTTGACAGAATATAATGGTTCAGAATAGATGACAGAAAATTCTGTGACTGCTCTGAGCTTGCTTCCATCAATACAAAAGAGCCGTTGGGCATTTTGGTGCCACATACAGGGCGAACAGATCCATTGTTGATATTTAAGCTAAATAGAGAAGGTGTGAACTTTCAGCAGCAAAGACAAACAAAGGAAGGGTTATTGCCACCCTTAATGGCTCTAGATGTCTACTGATTGTTTTATTAAGACTAAGAACATTCACAAACAAATAGTATTTCAGTTTGCTAAATCTAGATAATAAGAGCAGTCAAGCCCATCTTCTTATTGTATTGTAAAAAAGATTTGAATTTTTGCTGGTGTACTAATAAGAATAAGAACATTAGTACTGACTTGAGTGTTGATGTGGTGACGTTGGCCAGAATGGTGAAGTTGCTCCGTACTGATCGTAGACTGGCCAAAACCTAAATCATATGCAAGTTTTGAAGAAACATGTTAAGAGGACATGCTTGTGCACAAAGTTTACACTGTGTGCACAATTATTAGGCAAGTTGTATTTTTGAGGATTAATTTGTTATTGTACAATTACAGTGCTCTTGGTCAATCCAAAATGTTAAACCCTCAAACCTGAACATTTGAGATGTAAAATCTACATGTACACCATCATTAGGCAACTATTAGTGTGCAGAATTATTTTTAATCATTTCAATCATTTTAATCATTTCTGAAAAAAAAAATAAAAAATGACCAACATAGCCTCCCTTATTTTCGATAACGGTCACAAGCCTTCCATTCACAGAGTCAGTCAGTTTCTTGATCTGGTCAGAATCAACCACAGCCTCCCAGACACTGTTCACAGGTGTACTGTTTACCTTCACTGTACATGTCCTGCTTAAATAGGGTCCAGAAGTTCTCAATAGGGTTTAAGTTTAAGGTGAAGAAGGGGGCCATGTCATTAGTTTTTCATCTTTAAGGCCTTTACTGGCCAGCCACGCAGTGGAGAACTTTGATGCATGTGATGGAGCGTTGTCTTGCACGAAAATCTAAATCTTCATGAAAGATGCAGACTTTTTCCTGAACCACTGCTTAAAGAAAAGTGTCTTCTAAAAATTGGCAGTAGGTCTGAGAGTTGATTTTGAGTCCATTTTCAACCCAAAAATGTCCAACTAGCTCATCTTTAATAATACATGCCATACCAGGACCACACCTCCACTTTGTGTCTGAGTCGAAGTGGAGCTCTGTGTCTGTTACTGATCCAACCACGGGCCCATCCATCTGGTCCGTCAAGAGTCACTCTCATCTCATCAGTCATAAAACCTTTGAAAAATCGGTCTTCAGATATTTCTTGGCCCATTCTTGACGTTACGACTTCTGTGTCTTGTTCAGAGGTGGTTGGGTTTCAGCCTTTCTTACCTTGGCCATGTCTCTGAGAACTGAACACCTCATACTTCTTGACACTCCAGGTAGGTTGCAGGTGTGGAATATGGCAGCACTGGAGGATAATGGGTTTTCTTGTAGCTTCACGTTTGATTCTTCGCAAATCTTTGACAGGTAATTTGTGTCTTTTCTTCTCGATACGTTTCTTGCGACCCTGTTTTTTTTTAACAAATTTTTATTTTAATTTTTAACTTTTCAGAGTCAGTTAAATCTCTTTTTTGGCTCATTTTTCTTGAAGAGAAGAATCTGCCTAATAATTATGCAAACCTTGATTTAGGCCACACCCCTCGTTACACAAATGCACATCACCTGATTTGTATTAAATCCAAGAAGGATTCAAGTTTATACAGCTTGGAGTTGGAAATTATGGATAAAATGATGATATGGTCAAAATAATCACATGCCTAATAATTGTGCACACAGTGTATATGGGCTGTCAGCTGTAACACAAAATGTCAAATGAACATCAACAAAGTATTTTCAAGGAAAACATTACCGCAAGCTGCAAAGAAGATGTGTGAAATTAGTAATACACTATATTCAAGGACATAGGAGCAATAATTGCCATAATATGTCTCAATAATATCTGCAAATTTAATCACTAAGATGCTGGTTACTGTTCAAACAGGCAGCAATATCTGTCATCATTTGTGTGAACACTGTGAAAGATGAGACTCACTTGAGCGAAAGGAGTGACAATAAAGTCCTCTCCTGTGTGTCTGAGAGAAGAACAAGACAGAAAAAAAAGAGAATATTAGAATATGTTTACACATACACAGCTCGTGACATCCATCTATAACCTTTCTCTATATCAAAGCCATTTAAACCAGAAAATGTCCTTAAGTGGAAACTGTATTGTTAAGTTTGTTGGGAGAGTGGGTCTGACAGCTTTCAAAGAGGCCCGCATTTAATGTCTTGGATTTTCAAATTATTTTTTCAAATGTCTTTACAAAGCAGCTAATGCTAACTCTGTGGCGTTTTGGGGTTACACTTTGTCATGAACTCTTTTATTCGTTTGTTCAATAAACTTCACCAGAGATAACGTGAGCCATGACAAATTTATAAATGTAGGATGTAATTGTTCTCACAGCCCATCTAATGCTAACTCTGTGACGATATATTAACTGATCTGTTTATAGGAACAAAAATCACATCTGTTTGTTTCTCAGGTGTGATCCAAAGTACGACATACAATAACACTCAATATATTTCAGGATATGTTGGTGAGGAGTACTGCACTACGTCAGCAGCGAGCACGAGTGGGCCTTCTGCAGATGCCAGCACGCTCCTCTGGATGAAGCTCTGACAAAGAGGTCAGGTTCTGCAGCACGAGGCCCTGTCCCAGACTGGACTCCACAGACGGGTCTGAAGGATGTGGACAAGTGTCTTCTCTTTCAGTGAGACTATGAAACATTATTTTACTCACTGAAGTTTGTCTTGTTAGTATATGCCACAGCTGAATTTGTGACTAAGGAATATTTATTCAACATTATCAACACAATGACACAACAACATAAAAATACTAATAATGTTATTATTACAGCACTAACGTGTCCACACAGGAAAGGTGACTAAAGACTACAGCAAAATTTTGGGGAATTGTCAGAAGTCTCCAGGGGGACTCCCAAGAGGACAGATGACCCTCGGGCCCTTGTTCTTCTCACTGGAGTTGTGCTCGCACCTACAGCAGAACTGGCTCAGACACAACTCCACAGAGGACAGGTGTGTCAGTCACTTTCACAGGAACCATTATGTTTAGGTCTCATGCTGCAGTGGAAAAGTCTGCTATTTTATAGCTTTACAACAGAATTTCTTGGTGCACTTACAATGGCATGATAAAGTATCTGAAGCCTTTGGAATTTCTCACATTTCTGCATAAAATCACCATCAAATGTGATTTGATCTTTGTCAAAATGACACAAATGAAAAAACAGTGTCTGCTTTAACTAAAACCACCCAAACATATATAAGTTTTCATATTTTTAATGAGGATAACATATAAACAATGACAGAAGGGGGAGGAATAAGTAACTGAACCTTCTGTCTAAGGAGATTTTGAGAGCAATTAATACCCTTTTTTTTTACCAAACAGTTTACGTCAGGGGTGTGTCCAATCACTGAGGGGTGGCTTGGTAAGAATTGTGTCTTGATGAGAAGCATTGTCTGATGTGCACCATGGCTCGCTCAAAAGAGCTCTCTGAAGACCTGCCATCAAGAATTGTTGATTTGTATAAAGCCAGGAAAGGTTACAAAACCATCTCTAAAAGTCTGGATGTTCATCAATCCACAGTTGGAGAAATGTCTACAAATGGAGAGAGTTTGGCACTGTTGCTTTTCTCCCAAGGAGTGACCATCCACAAAAAATGACAACAAGAGTTCAGCGCAGAATACTCAGAGGTAAAAAGAACCCTAGAGTGTCTGCTAAAGACTTCACTGGCACAGTCCAATATCTCTGTGCATACATCGACTATATGTAAAACACTGGCCAAGAATGGTGTTCATGTCTAAGAAAAACATTGCTGCACGTTAAATGTTCGCAACAAGGCACTTGGACAGTCCACAGAACTTCTGGTAAAATATTTTGTGGACTGATAAAACAAAAGTTGAACTGTTTGGGAGGAACACACAACCTCATGTGTGGAGGAAAAATGGAACATCACCAACATCAACACCTCATCCCCACCGTGAAGCAGGTGGAGGGAGCATCATGGTTTGGGGCTGTTTTGCCTCAGGGCCTGGACAACTTGCAATCATTAATGGAAAAATGAGTTTATCAGGATGTTTTGCAGGAAAAGCTGAGGCCACCTGTCAGACAGTTGAAGCTAAAAAGAGGATGGATGCTGCAACAGGACAATGACCCAAAACACAGAAGTAAATCAACTTCAATGGTTTCAGAAGAACAAAATACATGTTCTGGAGTGGCCAAGTCAAGACACTGTTTTTTTTCATTTGTGTCATTTTGACAAAGATCAGATCACGTTTGATGGTGATTTTATGCAGAAATGTGAGAAATTTCCAAAGGCTTAAGATACATTTTCATGCCACTGTATATACACTGCTGTGTGTTAGCTTTCAAACACTGTGTGTCTGTGTAATATATGTCATAAATGAGTAATGAAATTAATGTTATTACTGTCAAAATGACACAAATACTAATTCTTTCTCATGCTGTCTATCTCTCTCTCTCTCTAGGACATGACTCGGCCACATAAACCAAGAGCAGCAACAAAAAGAGACTGTGGATCAATGCAACATTTCTTTATTATAAATATGTGCAGGAAAGGATCTATATTTATATATCTGTTTAAACCGTACAATTAATAAAACACTGTGGTGGGCTGAGACCCTGTTGGCAGCATTTGTTTTCTGGATTGTTTGCATGACTCTGCAGTTCAGGCAGGTGGAACACAAACTGGCTGAGACATGTTTGGTTCAACTGGTCCTGATGTGGCTCGTCTGTTCTCCGTCACATCCAGAAAAAACCCTGGCAGACGAGTTACAACCATCTGGAGAACTTCATCCTTCTCCTCTTTCTCCTGTAACTGTGCCTGAAAATGGAACAACAAGCATTGTTTAGATTACAGAGGTTTATTTGGGTGTGTGATCATTTCTGTAGATATATGACAAACCTGCCTCTGTGGTCCTGCAGCAGCTGACCCCCCCTCAGTCTGTCCTCCTCACTGTCAGCTCCAGCTCCTGCTCTCCTCCTTCTTCAGTCACTGTCAGAACTCTTCTCCACAGGAGCTTGAAACTCTCCTGAGCTGCAGTTTTGAGCTGAAAACATTTTATTAGATCTGTCATCATATTGAGCTAAACTTCATGTTGGTTGTATTCTGAATGACACTGACAGTGAAATAAACAATGGTTACATTTATGTTGTCTCAACCTAATGCAAAAGTAATTTAGTACAGTTATGGTTGATAGAAACAACTGAAACTCATTCACTCAGTCATACTTTCTCTACAATAAATAAGTTTTAATCACAGTTTTATTGTGGATTTTGTCACTGATGTGTTACACAAGGTGGTTTAGGAACAGTGCAGCTGTTTAGACGTTAGTTGACCAGAAAAAAACTATGTGTTCTAACATTTGTGCAAAGACTCAACAAAATAACAGAAATAGTACAGCACCTGTCTGATATAAGTTCACTAACTTTAGCTGTTCTCCTGCTGAGACTGCGGGCCTCGGTGAGTTGTCGATGTAGCTGCTCAGCTAACGTTAGCAATTTTAGACAAACGTTACATGCAGTCGATAATATTTCATACAAAGTTAACGTTAGCTCTAACTGCCGTATTGTGTAGAACAACGCTTTATAAAACATGCCATTGTCAAACATTAGTCGCCCTCTTCTCTCCCATGTCTCAGGAGTTCTCTTTTACTGCTGTGTCATCACTCTAGAGTCAAATATAGTTTACTCTCAATAAAGTCTGTCAAACAATAAACCTGCAGAAGTGTAACTTTTCTTACCTTCTCTGTAAATGTCGAAATCTTGTGAACAGTAGCTGGTTCTGTCTGTTCCTCTTACCCAGTCGTGCACGTACAAGCGCACGTCAGTGAGAGCGAGCAGAACACTGACTGCAGTTCCCCTAACGACCACTGGTGTAACAGTTAGGTTTTTCTGAAAGTTACGCAGAGTTCCTTTAATCTACAAAACAAGCCTCATTATTTTGGGAGGGTTGATAGAGCAAAATAATGCAACAATTTGCTTTGTTTCTTCTTTACAGATAGTTGTTGGTAACAATTACAAGTTTTGTCTGAAAGTGTTGTCCTCCTTTCAGGAACCAGCTGAGTCTGTGTTTCCGGGAGCCTCCTGTTGACAGTATTTTTGTGTCTTACCCTTCACTGGCCAGGGACGAGTTGCGCGACACTGTCTTGGGCGACATGTCGTAGTCTGAGTCAGAGCGATAGAGGAAGGACTCTCTCCTCTGACCCTGGGGGAACGAGGGGTGCAGGGTGAGGCTGGGACTCTGAGAGCCCAGAGGGGTGTGACCCGGGGACACTCCGTTTTCAGCTTCATAACTGCAACACAACAAGAAGAGTGTGTGAGGAGTGAATGCAGCACAGGTCTGAGGGATCAGTGGCTGCCAGGCTCGGGGCAGACCTGTCCGAGTCGGCCTGGGTGATAGAGATCCGAGGTGGGATCCGCAGTGGGAGTGTGGTGGGCCGAGAAACGTTGCTCAGGGCCTCAGGAGAGCGGGTACGGTCCCGTGGTCGGAGCCAGCAGGGTACCTGAGTACAGGACACAGCTCTGTTAATATTACCTCTCCACTGTGACAGAATGACACCAATATCTTCTTCTGTATTCTTCTATACCACATGTACTAATGTTCCTCAGGTGACTCTCAGTACATTTACATTTACATTTAGCCATTTAGCTTTTATCGCTTTTATCCAAAGCGACTTACACTAAGGTTCCATTCACCAGTGTCACAGCTGGAAAACCCCTGGAGGCAAGGTGGGTTAAGTGTCTTGCCCAAGGACACAACAACAGTATGAACTGTGGGGAGAGCGGGAATCGAACCGCCTACCTTCCGCTCTACCACTGAGCCACTGCGCCCCCCACCATTTCATGGGTATTCATGTCAGTATTCATGAGGGTTGGGGGAATTGCTTTTCTGACTTTTTTTTTTTTACTTTTTAGAGTTTTTCTGACTTTTTTTTTTTTGGATAGTTTTTCTGACTTTTTTTTGGGAATTGTTTTTCTGACTTTTTTTTATTAATAGTTTTTCTTAGTCAGAAAGTCAGAAAAACAATTCCCAAAAAAGAAAAAAGTCAGAAAAACTATCAAAAAAAAAAGTCAGAAAAACAACATTGACAGTACTATGCTTCCGTACTTTCCAGTTTTATACATTTCAATTACTTTTTCTTGCAGACTCTTTTACAGTTCTTTTGCTTTTACCATGGCTCAGAATACAGAAACGTCAGTGCAGCACTGGATAAAAGATGCAAGGGTCTGTCAGGGGCCCACAAACTCACTGACCTTTTATACACACACTGATTACAAGCAAACAGATCACAGGTGAGGATGGTTACCTTTAGGAGCCATTCAAACCTGTTTGTGTCACTTGTGTGAATGTTATCATGCCAAAATCACATCAGTATGTAAACTTCATCAGATCAGATGAGGGTTATTTGGGTAGTTGTCATTATGATTTAAAAAGAGTAAAGACAATTGTTTGACAATAAATAGCTTCATCCAACCACTAACAATGAGTGAAAAAATCATTCATATTCTCTGAAAAATGGCCAGACAATCACAAATTCTGCCAGTTATGAGCACAACTGTGGTTAGAGTTCTATGTGACATTTTATCTACTAGAAACTTGCTGCATATTTATTGACAAATTAAACCTCAGTATAAAAATACACCTACAAATGCAACACAAAAACAGAAAAGTAAATCCCAGTGCTAAGCATCAGTCTGTCCATAATGAATAAAATATTGATTAATACGTGCACTACACGTATAGGTCACTACAGTCACTGTGTCTTATCACTGGTCCGCTGCACTCTGGCCTACAAACAAAATCAGATTTAGGTACAGATCTGGCCTGTGGGTTGTGGTATGAATACTTTACTCTAAGTCATTTTAAAACATTCTTCACATAAACCAAAAAAAACAACAAAGGGGATTCAGAACATTGTTAAAAGCCTGGACAAGGACCACAATTTCTATTTTCACCTCTTGGTTGTACTTTGTTGGAAACATAGTTTTTAATATTGTAAACTAATATTGCCTTTATGTCAGGCCTCTTAAAGTGATCTTTAAATTGGCACTCAGGTTTTAAAGTCAGGTTTTAAAGTGGACATGAATGGAGCATAAACAGTCCTTTATGCCAATGTGTCACAAATGTCGTTTTGTTACAGCCCGTAGAGGATGGGTGTTGTATTGAACAGAAAACTGGTGGATCACAATGGCAGACACCGAGACTAAATGGCAGTTCAAAATGTTTATTTAACAAAACCCGAAAACAGGAGCAGGAGGTGGAGATCCAGAGGATGGTGTCAATGGAAGTCGCCAGGCAGGAGACAGGACCTGAGACAGAGTTCTGTCTCATTCAGTCTGAGCTGCAGGTGTGTTGGAGAGACTGCAGCCTCCAGGACTCTACCCAGCTCCAAACAGACAAACACACAGAGACAGACACAGAAGGGAGGGGGAGACAGGACAACACAGGGAAAGGACAGGGATCTTGACTGTACCCCTGGGCTGCATAAAACTCCCTGAACAGGGCAGGATCCAAAATCCGAGCCTGGGGAACCCACGAGCGCTCTTCCGTACCAAACGGATGTCAATGAGCCAACTGACAGTAAAAGCCGGGTGACCATCCACAGCCCAGGCAGGAGGAGGGGGATCGACTGGAGGGCACAGTTCACTGGACCAAACAGGTTTTAACTGAGATACATGGAAGATGGGGTGAATGCGCAGTGCAGAGGGAAACTTCAAACGGACAGCAAGAGATAAAAACTGTCAATTATAAAGGGGCCCAGAAAACGGGGTAAAAGCTTGCGGGGAAGACAATAACCTAACAGACTGATCTGAATAATCCAGATCCAGTTCCTCTGGTTTTTAATTTGATAAATGCAACAATTGTCCTCTTCTCTTTGTTATCAACATGGCTACGCTGACAGATGTTAGCGTTGATTCTAACGTGTTTCGCTAACGCTAAAAAACAATGTGGCGCTAAGATTTTTAAGTTTTCATCAGCCAACATCCTTTTTTCATTTACCAGTTTAGTGTTAGTTAACGTTCCTTTTATTCGCAAAAACAAAAACTGTTCGATTTGCAGTTTGTTGTTTCTTTAAATCAGTAGCATTCTGTTTACTCTGGTTATATGAATTGTTGCTATTATTTGGCTAAAACCAATCTAGTGGTAGGCAGGCACTAGTCGGTGCTTCATCAAATCACATACTAAGTTTGTGACAGAAGGCGCCTCCATTTCACTTTCAACGAGAGCCTTCCCACTTTCAACAATGAAAACCAAAAAACTTACCTTGCTAGAGTGAAACACACTTTTCCGCACAAAAAGATTTTTCTCGAGGAGTCTTTCGAGGACTTGACGTACATGTTGCTGGTGCTCTTGTAGGGTCTTGGAAAAGATCAAAATATCATCTAAATGGACGAATACAAAATGACTCAGGAAATCTCGGAGCACGTTATTGATGGGGGCTTGAAAGACAGCGGTGTCTCTAGTTAAACCAAAAGGCATGGCTAAGTATTCAAAGTGACCAAGTGGAGTGTTAAAACTGGTCTTCCACTCGTGATACGTACCAAGTGAACACTGTGGCTCCATAAAGCGAAGTGAAGGCAGAGTCACTGAGTGGTAATGGGTACTAATTTTTCACAGTTATATAGTTTAAGCCCCTGAAGCCTCTGCATGTGCTTAAGGTCTTATCCTTCTTGTCAACAAGAAGGAACCCTGCTTCCGCAAGTGAAGAAGATGGTTGGTCTACAGTTGTGCTTATAAGTTTACATATCCTGGTAAAGTTTGTGATTTTTTTTTTTTTTTTTCAGAGAATATGAATGAGAACACAAAACTTTTATTTCACTCATGGCTACTAAAGGCAACTATCCTAACCTGTGACCTGTTTGTTTGTAATCAGTGTGTGTTTAAAAGGTCATTGAGTTTCTGGGTTCCTGACAGACCCTGTGTCGCACTGACGTTTCTGTATTCTGAGTCATGGGGAAAGCAAAAGAATTTGCGGGAAAAGGTAATTGAAGTGTATAAAACAAAAGGGATATAAAAATATATCCAAGGAATTGAGAATGCCAATCAGCAGTGTTCAAACTCTAATAAAGAAGTGAAAAAAGGTCAGGTTGACAAATTTCAGCCACAACTGCCAGGAAAATTGTTTGGGATGTAAAGAAAAACCCACAAATAACTTCATATGAAATGGAGGACTCTGGTGTGGCTGTTTCAAGATACACAATAAGGAGGCACATGAAGAAAAATGGACTGCATAATGGAAAAAGCCATTACTACGCAAATGCCACAAAGCATCCCTCTTTCAATACACCAAACAGCACAAAGACAAGCCTCAAAACATCTGGAACAAAGTCATTTGGAGTGAGACCAAAATTTTACTTTTTGGCCACAACCATAAATGTTACATTTGGAGAGGAGTCAACATTGCCTATGATCAGAGATCATTAGTAACAAATTACATTTACTCCATTACATTTACTTTTTACTTGAGTAGATAGTAGTAACGCTACTCTTACTCATTGGGCTACACTCGACAAGTAAATTTTTTACCATTTATTTGACACGTTCTATGCTTTATTTTTGCCATCATTGGATCTACCACATGACTGTGTTTCACCAATCAGACGTAGCCATGCAATCACATGACCAAACACAAACTGTGGCGGCATAGCAGCACAAACTCTTCATCAGTGTCGGGCATTAGCAACGCTACAAGTTGCAACGCTACTAGCTGAACTACATTCCTCAGTATAGTGGTGGTAGCAACACTGTTTTCTGAATCAACTGAATCAACTTTTACTGTGGAACATCACCGGAAGCCATAGGTCTGCATCTTTTATAAAAATCTGTTTGTTTACATTTGTGAGAAACAAAACTTAAGACGCATGGCTAATTTGCATAAATCTACAACAACATTTATCATGTGTCATTTCATGCCCATTAATAAATGAGAAGGAAGTCTCTTTGGTGAATTAGGCACAGTAGGTTTAGTACGTTCAGAACTCATCTGCCCATTTACTCACCCACACCCGCTCCAGAGAACACATCACCCCAGCTCCACTGGCTTCCCATTCAGTACCGTATCAACTTCAAGGTCCTCCTCATCACCTACAAAGCCCTCAATAACCTTGCCCCATACCTCTCAGATCTCCTTCAGCGACATTGCCCCTCCTGCCGTCTCCGATCCTCTGACTCCTCACCCCATCACCAAAACCAAGCACTGTACCTTGGGGGACAGAGCCTTTACCATAGCTGCCCCTACACTCTGGAAACTGTTATTGGCTACAGCAGCATAAAGTGAAGGTTCTGGACTGGCCATCTCAGTCTCCTGACCTCAATATCATTGAGCCACTCTGAGGAGATCTCAAACATGCAGTTCATGCAAGACAGCTCAAGAATTTACAGAAACTGGAGGCTTTTTGCCAAAAAGAATGGGTTGCTTTACCATCTGAGAAAATAAAGAGCCTCATCCACAACTACCACAAAAGACTTCAAGTTGTGTATGGTATTATGAACTGGGGCATGTAAACTTTTGGTTGGGTAGTTTCTGTTGTCATTATGATTTAAAAAGAGTAAACACAGTTGTTTGACAATAAATGGCTTCACCCAACCATTAACTATGAGTGAAAGAAAAGTTTTTTGTGTTATCATTCTTATTCTCTGAAAAATGGCCAAACAATCACAAATTCTACCAGGGTATGTAAACGTATGAGCACAACATTATACCTACAGCGAGAGAGTCTCGAATGTACTTCTCAAAAGCCTCTTGCTTGGGTTTGGTTGTAGGTGGTTGTAGGTTGTAGAGCCGGCTGGGAGGAGGTCGATAGCGCAAACGTAAGACCTGTGTGGAGGAAGAGAAAGTGCCCAACTCTTGGGCACAAACATCTCCCAGATCATGAAAAATATCAGTCACAGAGGAGAGGTCCTGACTTTACTGACAAGGTTCACACTGGGACTGAGGTTTCCCTGCTGGTGACAGACTGCAGACAATTGACATGGCAAAAGGTGCTCCACTCAGAACTCTTTCCTCTAGACCAATCAATGACATGGTTGTGTTTAACTAGTCATGAATTACAGGTGTAGTTCAGAGCAGAGATGACAAAAACATTAATATTTTTCTGATGATTGCCAGGAAACACAATGGAAATGGGTTCAGTGACATGCGTTACCCTAGCCAATAGTCTCCCATCAATGGCTAAGGCAGTCAACGGCTTCGACAATGGTTCCAAAACTAGACTTGCCTGTCTAGCCACTAGTTCAAAAGGTTGTCCTCTCACCAGAGTCAATAAGAGCTTGAATGGGCAGAGTTAGGGCTTTAAAACAAAGAGTGGCCACAAACTGAAGTTTGTGTTCCCTTTATTTGGGGCAGCATTTTGACCCATCAGAACCCCAGACTTACTGATGAGCACGCTTTTTTTGGACGGACTGGACAGGTAGCCAGGAAATGACCTTTTACCCCATAGTACAGGCACTCACCAGCCTGACGGCGTCATAGGCGCTCCTCTGATGTGAGTCTTGCTCAGCCCAACTGCATGGGCTCCTAGTGTGGTGTGGTTGCAGGCAGAGCAGGAAGCGAAGGAATACTAGGTAGCCTGCATGAAGCTGAACGAGACCCAGTGGGTGTTGAGATAGAGTGTCTCTCTGTTTGTCGAGCGCGAAGACGATTGTCAAGACAATTAGCTGGGGAAACCAAAGATTCAAGATTAGGTGGATCATCACTTTCTCCCATTTCTCACTTGGTCCAATCTACCTCAGCAGTCAGAGTCCAAAATTCTATTGTATAATCTGCAGATCTCACACCATGAGACAGACTTAAATCAAACGGAGAGAGGCGTCAGTTTGGAAATCAGTCAAAAACTTGATAAATTTGTTCCTCCTAAAATTTATCAAAACTGACCTCTTCTATGGTGGTATTGGAAAACTTGGCCTCAGACCACTTAAGTGACCTTCCCCGCATAAGCCCACACTCCTATCCAAATGAAACTCCGGGTCCATGTGGCAAGATTCCTGTGGCTGAAGGGGCTGGAGCAGTGTGAGGAGAGGGAGAGCAATACAGAGACCTGGCTTGCCAGTTCAGAGACTTGTTGGGAGAGGGCCTGGTTAGCTTCAAACAAAGCGTGTATCCTTTGGTCATGTTGTCCAATTTGGGCTTCTTGGTGCGAGACAGCTCTGTAAATTGGAGAGGTTAGGTCCAGTGTCTGCTTGATCCTTGATGTTGGCCTGATCATTATGTTGTAATGAACAGGAAGCTGGAGGGCTAAGATGGCACCGAGACTGAATGGCAGCTCAAAATGTTTATTTAACAAAACCTGAAAACAAGAGCAGGAGGTGAAGATCCAGAAGATGGCGGACAGTAAAGCAGAGGAGGTGGCCGGGCAGGTGTCTAGAGCTGGGACAGAGTTCTGTGCAAACACAAAGGTAGGTGTTAATGTAAGTTTCCAAAAAAAATAAGAATTTCCAAACTTTAAGAAATTAGAGCCACACAATGTACCGCAAAAGGTAATGAACGATCTGGCGAAGAGTGGAGGATTGAAGAGGCTTCTTTTGCTGTTGCAGGTGAGTAGTGATGAGTCTGATGAGCTGCAGGTGTGCTGGAAAGAAGGCAGGCTCCAGGGACTCTGCCCAGACTCCGCCCAGCTCCAGACAAACAGACACACTCCTTTTCCACCAGCAGGAACTGGCTGCTGGTTCGGAGCCAGAACCTAATTTCAAAGCGGTTCTTTGTCTTTTGACTGCCAAAGTACCAGTTCCGAACCAGGAGAAGCAGTTTGTAGGTAGAACCAAAACATTCCTGGGCTAGAGGCTGGGGCGTGGTTACCGTGACCAACAAATGAACAGACCTCTTCCATTTTTTACCAACCAGCTATGTATTTATTACAGTGAAGAATTTATTTGTTATATCAGGGTTTGAAATATTACTAGCTAACGTAAGTCTAGCATAACGTTTGCATAGCCTAACGTTTACTAGCTAGCGTTTGCCTAGCTTAGGTTTGCCTGGCTTAACGTTTACTAGCTAACGTTTGCTTAGCTTAAGGTATCACAGAACATTGTAGAAAACGTAGTGGACATTATTCTTTTTAAAGCCACGTCTTGTTTTTTTTTTTTGTAGAACTATCTACCATTGACGGTGCTGTAAACATTGGATGCCGATGTAGGTTGGCAAAGCCAACTTGAATAGAAACGCAACAGCCGCCATTGTTACTGGTGTGTTTGGCGCTAGCGTTGCAGGGTAAAATAAGACGTATTTCGGTGACGTCAGAAGTGGCTTCAGTCCGTGGAAAAGCAAACCGGTTCTTAATGGGCTCGCCAAACCAACCAACGACTATAGCACTAGCTCCAGACAAGCATCCGGTTCCTGCTAGTGGACAGGGGGTAAGAAAGACAGACACAGAAGTGATCGGGAGACAAAGAGGAAAACACAGGGAAAAGACAGGGATCCTGACAATGGGCCATGTTTAATAAATACATCCATCCTGATGTTTTTTTTTGTTTGTTTGTTTTGTTTATGTTTTTAAAGTACTTTTTGTCAGCCCACTCAATCAATAATTGAGATAAAAATGTGCCACGGTGACCACATACCTAATCTACTGTTGTGTATTAAATTATAAATTTTAATAAAATCACTTAATGTTATTTAATAAACCTTTAATAGGGAGGATGAGCAGGGGCTTAATACTTTCAGCAAAGAAAATTATTTTTTTTCTGGTACTTTTCATGAGGTGATGCAGACTTTTTCTAGATTTCCTATACCCTGTCCAAAAACTGTTTGTATCCATAAATACAATCTAAGTGCATGAAACACAACACAGTGCCACTGAAATCTTTACAGTGGCTGGAAATAAATAAGGCTGCCAAATTTGAAAAAAAAGTATTGGATCCTTTCCTTGCAGCTTTGTGAGATCTCAGGGCTCTAGAGTGCAACCAATTTGCACATGCAACCTAATTTTTCAATGGTGCAACTGAAAAAAATCTGAGGTTTCACAAAGAAAAAAGACTGAATCAGGTTATATGATAACTCCAGATTCCTGTTCCTAACCACTATTCCTTAGCCTTTATGAGCTACGTCATGAGGTCAACAGTAAGACAGAGGTTCCTTATTGATAAAGGAAAGGAGCTTCACTGGTGTTTCCACAATGCTACTCCACTAACCTCTCAGCGGAAACACAAGGGAAAGTTATGTTGATGTACAGTGGTTTAGTAAAAACTACACATCCCATAAATCCCTTATCCTCCATGCTGCGTTTAATGATGAAACAGGACAATTTAGAGAAATAATGTGAGAGAAAGAAATGTAAGCAAAGCGACGTTTTACTGCAGCAGCATCAACAGAGAACAATAAAAGTCAGATATAAGACGCAGTGGCTCTAGAGCAGTGTCTTTTATAAACTGTGGCTTATACAGATGTTTATAGAAGAGCTAATGGTTGATGCAGAGTCACTTCAAACGTATCACATGGAGATCGGCTTCAGTCAGACGTTTTTGGAAAAGTTTGGTGGGGGTTGCGCAATAAATTATGAGATGCCGTTAACATCCTAGGCTGTGTCCAAATCAACACACTAATCACTATATAGTGATTACATCATTTTGTGGTGTGTCTAAATGTCTTTTTTATTTTTTATTGAAAAAGACATGGGCAGTACAAGCAGGTACTTAAATAAAAATAAATCTGCCAAATACAATCTAATAGGCCAAGGGAATTAAAAAGAAGAAAATGACATGTAATGACAAAAATAAATAAAACGGAGAACAAAAAATGTAAATAATTAAAAAGATTTGAATAGAGCTGAACATATTCAAACTGCCTTCAGAGCTGGAGATGAGGTGGGCCTGAGAACAGCTAGGGCCAACCTGTCCCGTGGCATCAAAGAGGCTAAGAGACAGCACTCCAGGAGGATAGCTCACCAATTCAGCGACAGCAGAGACACTAGGAACCTGTGGCAGGGGATACAGACCATTACGGACTACAAGCCCCCACCACGGACCTGTGACAACAACATCTCTCTGCTGAACGAGCTGAACACCTTCTTCGCTCGCTTTGAGCAACAAAACAACACCACTGCACAGAAGACTCCACCTCCTCCCGGCGACCAGGTGATGACGCTGACCCCAGACAGCGTGAGGAGATCCTTCAGTAGGATCAATGCCCGCAAAGCTCCGGGTCCTGACAACATCCCTGGGCGTGTACTGAAAGTCTGTGCAGCAGAACTCACTGATGTCTTCACAGACATTTTTAACATCTCACTGAGTCAGGCTGTTGTTCCCACATGCTTTAAAACTACCACCATCATCCCAGTCCCGAAGAAGCCATCTCCATCCTGCTTCAATGACTACCGTCCTGTTGCACTTACCCCCATCCTCATGAAGTGCTTTGAACGGCTAGTCATGCACCACATCAAGTCTGCCCTCCCCCCCTCCCTGGACCCCTTCCAGTTTGCATATCGGTCCAACCGGTCGACCGATGATGCCATCTCCACTGCCGTCCACTCAGCACTCACCCATAGACTTCAGTTCAGCATTCAACACAATCATCCCTCAACAGCTCATCTACAAGCTGAGTCAGCTGGGGCTCAACACTTCGCTGTGCAACTGGCTGTTGGACTTCCTGACTGGAAGACCTCAGGCAGTACGGGTCGGCAGCAACACATCCAGCACCATCACACTGAACACTGGGGCCCCCCAAGGATGTGTGCTGAGCCCCCTCCTCTTCACTCTGCTGACCCATGACTGCACACCGTCACACAGCTCTAACCTCTTTATTAAGTTTGCAGATGACACGACTGTGGTGGGTCTCATTAGCAACAAAGATGAGACAAACTACAGGAGTGAGGTGAGCCACTGGCCAGGTGCTGCAGCGACAACAATCTCTCTCTGAACATGGAGAAGACGAAGGAGATTGTTGTAGACTTCAGGAGAGCACACACTCAGCACGTTCCTCTGACCATCAACGGTGCAACTGTTGAAAGAGTGAGTAGCACCAAGTTCCTGGGTGTGCACATCACAGAGGACCTCTCCTGGACTGAAAACACCACAGCACTGGCCAAGAAATCAAATCAGCGTCTCTACTTCCTCCGCAAACTGAGAAGAGCCAGAGCCCCACCCCCCATCATGTACACCTTCTACAGAGGCACCATCGAGAGCATCCTGTCGAGCTGCATCACTGTGTGGTATGGCGCCTGCAACGCGTCCTGCCGAAAGACTATGCAATGCATAGTGAGAACAGCTGAGAAGATCATTGGTGTCTCTCTCCCCTCCCTCCAGGACATTTACGGAACACGTCTCACCCGCAAAGCCCTCTGCATCACAGGTGATCCCACTTACCCATCACACAGCTTTTTCAGCCTGCTACCATCAGGAGGAGACTGCGGAGTCTCCAGGCCAGGACCAGCAGACTGAAGGACAGCTTCATCCACCAGGCTGTCAGGAAGCTGAACTCCCTCCCGAACCTGCCCCCCCTCCCCTCTTCTTCCCCAGGCACCACTGAACTATGACCCCACTAATTATATGATGACATGCACTAGTCACTTGTGCAGCATTGGTCTGCTCACTCACCGCACACTACCTCATCCGGCATGGAACTGATGTCATTCCACTACCTCATCAGTCAGTAAATAACTGCTCTTGGACACTTGTCACTTTAATCAGACAAGATATTTTAATAAGTGATTTTTTTGCACTAAAAAAATCTTTTAACTGCACTGTTGTTCACTTTATTGATTTGCACAATATCTGTCACTCACCTTGCGCTGCTTTATTTAACTTGATTTTTAGCTTTATTTTTTAATTTTATTATGTCTTTTTTTATCACTCCCTTATTGTATAGTTGTATCTACATTTTTAAATTTGAGTTATTTTTTAGGCTTTAATGATAATGTTATCTGTATGCACCGGGGACTGAGAGTAACGCAATTTCGATTCTCTGTATGTATGTACTGTACATGTGGAAATTGACAATAAAGCAGACTTTGACTTTGACTTTGATATACTGTCTCTTACACTTCCATTAGTCCCTGAGGGGATGTTTGAAAATCTGGGTGCACCTAACATTTTTGCTGGTGCATCTAAGAAATAAAGCTGGTCCTTCCACCTCTAAAACCCTCCTCAGACAGTTATCTGGAGGGAGACAGATACCTGCAGACTGGAGGAGAGTCTCCTGCTCCTCTCTCTGCGCAGCTCGGCCCCCAGTGTGGCCCCGGACGTGTACGAGCGGCTGTAGCGTGATGACTCCGCCTTTTCCTCAGCTCCTGGCATGTCTGTGTCACTGCCCTGGAGCGACGGGACAACAGAGGGGTGCACTTTAGTCCTTCACAATATATCTATTAAATAACAATATCAATAAGGAAATTATCCTGAACACTGTATTTTTTTTTTGAGAAAGTCTGCAATAATTATAATAATAAAGTCCTGAGAATTAGCACACAGTCTGTGCTAAATAACATGCCTTTAGTTTGTCAAATGTAATTATATATTTTTTTTAATTAATATTATTATTATTATCCTTTACTATCCTTGTGAGGAAATTTAATTGACGTTGGTGGGGGGAACCAGAGTACCCAGAGAAAACCTACCCGAGCAAGGGGAGAACATGTAAACTCCACATGGGAGTCTTGGAGTCAAACTATTATTATTATTATTAGATTTGTTTATTTCTTTAGGACAGCGTACAGTCTACATTTAGCCGGAGCAGAGATGCTTGTACCAGATTATAGTTTAACAGCTAATTTCCATCTGTAGTCCTATATTGTACATGTTTTTTTGGTGGTAGGGGAAACCGGAGTACCCGGAGGAAACCTTCGCAGACACAGGGAGAACATGCAAACTCCACACAGAAAGGCCCTGCCCTGGATGGGAATCGAACCCAGGACCTTCTTGCTGTGAGGCAGGCGTGCTAACCACTGTGCCACTGTGTGTGCAGTTCTGTGTGTTACAAGAGCACAGAGACCTATCATCTTTACAAATTTAAATTCAGGTCAAATATCTTAAGTTGTATTGTTTCAGTATTCAACATAGATATAGCATTTTTCCACATGTAGTTGAAGTAGCATATTTGGCAAATATGTCTAATATCTATGATTTCTTAGTAAAGCTAATGTATTTCTAATAATTACTTAAGCTTTGAGATGAAAGAACAATAAAGTTGAAGTTGAAGATAAGCACCTCTCAGCCTCGATGCTCCTCCCTCAGAGCTGCTGCTGCTGGGCACTCACAGCAGCGTTACGCCGTACGTGCACGTACACTCAGGTTCATAAATATTGGGACATCGACACAATTCTAATTTTTTTGGCTCTATACACCACCACAATGGATTTGAAATGAAACAAACAAGATGTGCTTTAACTGCAGACCTTTAGCTTTAATTCGAGGGTATTTACATCCAGACCTGGTGAACGGTGTAGGAATTGTGTCGATGTCCCAATATTTATGGACCTGACTGTATGTTTGAGTATGGACTCCACAGACAGAGCTGATCTGCACTGCAGCAGCATCGCAACAAAACACTGGGGGAATGGCAGCAGTTGCTAGGCAACAGGGTTGTGTCGCTTCCTTGCTGTATTTAATGTTGTCCAGACGCATATGTGAAAAGATATAGGACATACAACAAGGGTCTGCTTCATGAGTCTGCCCAGTGTATGGTCACAGATGATTTATATTCCAAATAAAAGCACATAGAAGGGTCCGGGGGGGCTGAGCCTGGAGGGTACATACTGTCCACTCTCACTCTGACTGGGCACACAGAGGACATTGTGGAGCATGCCACACTCATTCATCTCACACTCAGTCCAGCCGTTTAGAAAATGCACTTTGGTATCTGTTGTTAAACAGAGGGTTTGAGATGTTTGACTCTTGTATATGTTGCCTTATATCATTTATAAAGAGAATAGAACGTCTGTGAAAGAAGACATCATCCAGGCTTTATTATCAATGATTTAATAGATGAGAATGTTTTCGCCACATACTGTGTTGACCAATCACATGCCTGCTCTGGAATAAGGGGTGTTTCTATTGGCAGTTTCTATTGGCTGAGGCAGAGATAATTGAGGGATGGCTCAGAGACAGAAGTTTAAGGTCAACTTGTAATGTCTTAGTATTTTGCAGTGAGGAAGTTTATAAAATAAAGGCAGAAAAGGTCATATATACAGTACATATGCTTAACCTAAAAAGAACTAAATCTGATATTTTAAAGATCTGGCCCTTGATGTTATTCTAACCTGCTGGTGTGGCCCTCACTCTGACACCACTGCTGTGGACCAAAAACCCTCAGATTCTGTACTTCATGTTCTGCTCACCTCTTCTCCAGTCACCGACAGTACGCTGCGGCTCTTCTTCATCCTGATTGGCTCGTTCTGGGCCCCAGGGCGGAGAGTTCCGGAACCCAGGCAGCAGAGCAGGTGGAGAGCCAGGACCGGAGAAGAAAAAGGTCACTGCAAGGTCAAACTGGAGTCAGACTCAAACAGCCCCCATTGGAACTGACTGAGCCAACTTCTTTACTCCTTGCTCTGGTCCACACCTCCGAGTCCAACTGCTCCTGGCTCTAAAGGCCCTTGCGGAGGTCCAGGCTCAGTGCCAGGTGTTAGCCAGATGTTAGCGACATGTGGTTCCAACAAACAGAGGTAAATAATCACAGAAGATAGGTTTACTCCATTTTAGAGTGAGCTCTCCATCTTTAGTAAACCACAGGGGCTTCTACATGATGTCATAGATTTAGCCAAACAAGCTAACGGCCTGCTCCAGTTGTACATCCTTTCTGCCGCACCACCACAATATCCTCTCAGCTCTTCATCCAGTCTGCAGGCCAGTTCCCATTGTGTTTCTCTAATATCAACCTGCTCCAACATAAAGGCCTAAAAACCCTCCAATGTCCTCAGTTACAGTTTTCTTCCTCGTCTCAGACCCTTCTCCTTTCATCCAGTTTGTCAGATTGAAACTAGTAATAAAATCTGTGATAACATTAATAAATCCACAGAACGCTGTCAAGACTCCAGGAGTGACACAAGGAGGTTCCCGGTCTATTGCAGAGTTTCCTGCAACGAGACAAAAATATAAATATAGTCTGTTCACATTATTGAGACCATTGTAATTTGTCTATTTTACAATTTAATAATAAATGTGACAGAAATATCATGGACTTTCCATACACATATGAATCAGTATACAATATACTGTATATATACAGTATATATGAATGAAAGGGCAGACTCTGGAGCTCCAATGAGGCTCATTGATACTACTACTGCAACAGCAGACTCGTCTCTTATATAACGAGTGTGAGCAGTCTAAGCTGACCTAAATCCAGAGCAGAGGACACATTCAGCATCCCAGGCGTACGATGGAGAGACAGAGGTGGACCACTCTGACCAGAGAGAGAGTCCAGTCTCAGACCGGTGAGCGATACGGTGAGAAGTAGAAGAGGGCAGGCATGTGCCATGAGAAACTAAACTGAGCAAGGAATAAGAGTGTTGTTGGTTGCTTTGGAAGATTGAATAAAATCTAAATGAATGATGAAGGGTCAAAATCTGCTGTGGTCTTGAATTAAAAATGGAACTTAAATGAAGAGCAGAACTTGTCCTGAGGGCTCAAGGGCAAGAGCTGCACAGTGACACTGTGACATACTGTATATCTTCTGCTCACACTCAGAAGGACTCTTACTTCATCTAAACACACAGATTCATATTTATTTTATTCACCTTTCATCAATCGGCCTACAAACTCCTAATATTGTATTTCTAGTGTAGTGTAATTAATTTATTTTAGTGTAATCCAAATGGAAATGTGCTGAGAATGCAGGCTAAGGGCCTCTCATGTAATTGTTGTATAATGTGAAGTGTGTTAACATAAGGGACCTTGTTATTATGTCAGTTATTACCTTGCAAAATGTATGTTTAAATATAGGTTGTTCTGTGATATTACTTAGATTTTCCAGATTATTGTTTGAAACTATTCATTTTCTGGGGCACATGCTATATTCTGTTTTAACATCAAAGACTTTGGCAGGTTTAGCATGTATTTCATCTTTAATAAATATTATGCCTGCCAACGTCTCATAATCATTTGTTCCTGAGTGAATTCAGTGAGATGTCGGGTCAGAACTGACATCACAAACCCACCCAGTCACTTCCTTGTTGTGGCAGAAATGGGTTTGCATTATTCAATCTCCACCGAGTTCAAAATAAAATGATGAGTTCACATTCAATCATGTTCAAAATCAAATACACCAAACTGTGCCAATGATCATGTGTTTAATGTGAGATTAATGGCAGGTGGTTTTCTTAGAGGTCCAAGTGAAATAGTCAAAGATACATCTGTGCACATGACTTAGACTATCGTTGTTTAAACATAAATAACTATGTTCTTATCTATAACACATAAGCTGTCTCTGGGGGGCCCTCGGCACTAGCCCTTTGTTCCTTCCCCGTTACATCACCCCTGGGTTTGCCCTGTCTTTTCTCTCACAGCTCCATGTCTTTCTCCTGAGCTGCATTATTCAAATGTAAAGCGCACATTTGGCTTTTCCTAGTGACATATATAACACCATCCTATTTGAATAATTCCTGACTACCGTAGTTGCATGTTCTCTTGTTTCACTATGTTGTATTTAAACTGATGTTTGACTAAAACACAGACGGACACGAGTCTAGCTGCAGCGGTCTGACAGTAAACAAAACGGACAAATGTGAGGCGAGAGGGAGACACCTGCAGAGGACCATCCTCCTGCAACCTGTCTGAGCCCCGACACACCAGCACACGGACACACTCACCTTGGTGTCTCCGGAGAGGATGGCGGTGCTGGGACTCGTCACGTCTCTTCTCCTCCTCCTCTTCTTCTCTCGTCTCTTGTTCTTCCTCCCGTCTCCCGTCAGCGTCTCCTCACCGCACACTGAGGCGCACACGGCGTCCTCATCAAGAGCTCCGGCAGCGTGCCTCTCTCCGGACGGTCCCCCCCTCCACAGTGGTCTCCCCCGGACGCCCCCCCTCCCCCCACTCCACAGCTGCGGTGGAGAAGCCCATGTTCAGTCTGTGGTGTGCTCGGGCCCAGAGGGATGCTCAGGGTGTCTCACTGTTGTCGGTGTCCTCTCGCTGATTCAAGGACAAGCTGTGAGCTCTAGTGTCTGTTTGAAACTAAACGTCCGGTCTCCTTCAGACCTCATATTAGGGGAGAGTGTTTGTGAAGGTTCTCAGTCATCCAGGTCCTCTTGAAGAAAAGGTTAAAGCAAAGGCATCTGGACTCAGTTTTCAAGGTGAAGATGTTTAGAGATTATTATGATTCTTTTTTGTTTCTTTTAGGCGTTTATACACACACATGCAGACCGAGGAATGGGAGAAATGTGAAGCCTGCAATGGCCAGCGTCACAAAGACTGTGGCCTACCTGAGCCCTATCGCATCACCAGGTTAGCTCCATTTGATTAATAAATATCTTGTGAATATGTTGGACAGTTCTAATAAAAAATGTTATACATATATATTTTGGACCATCCTGAAGAGCCAAGGTGGGCTTACATCAGAGGAGAGGATAAAGGTTTGTGATATTTAATGCTTTTATATTTGATCCTAATACAAATCAACACAAATGGGTGTCCTAACTAAATCATATTCAATAGGCTCTGAAAGATGTGCTGGACAACCAGGAGAGAATCTTCTTTTGGGGAAATCCAGGCCTTGAAAAACATCTTAAATAGCAAGCCACCTTGTTTCAGTGAGATCTATGTAAGTTTCTTGTTTTTGGTAAAGAAAGAATTTTGTTATAACTTTGTTATCAAATTTACAAGCACAGATTTTTGTTAAATCCTACAGCTTGATGAGCTTAGCATTGGACCAGGATCAACAAAATTTAAGAAATAAGAAATAATAAGGTTCCATTCACCAGTGTTTCAGCTGAAACCACTGGAGACAAGGAGGGTTAAGTGTCTTGCCCAAGGACACAACGACAGTATGAACTGTGGGGTGGTCATATTTGTAGTAGTAGTGAATATAAATAGACCAAAGATAATTTGTTCAGATTTTTAAGGGACTGTTTATACAGAGGCTGGCCTTGTTATTTTTAGAGATGCCAGGTTTTTATAATTTTGGGAATTATTAGAGCATATTAAATAATATAGCTGACTCTACAAATGCAGTCATTTTCTATGTCTGCTAATTTGTCTGTAAAACTGGCTAGTGACTTAGATTTCAACAAAATACATTTTTTGAGATATGATAAACTGTATAAGTTATTTGTTTTTATTACCAAGAAGTTGGGGCTATGTTCATTTCTTGTATTGCAGGATAAGTCTTATTGTAGAATGACATGATTGTCATTTAAATATGATATTAAAGTATAAAGAACATGCAGCTGCTGTTAGTGTTTAGAACAGCTTACATGCTACTGTCCTGGAACAGCAGAGGCCCTCAGTGTCCTAATCACTGATAGTAGCCTTGATGCTAGTCAAGGCTTTTGGAGCTGGTCTGGGAGGAGCTGGTCTGGGAGGGGGTGGAGGGGGTCTGACAGGGGTGACTCTGGGTAGTGGCCGAGGTGGAGAAGTGGTACTACTGGGTGGTATTGGGGGTGATGTTTTTAGTGATGATGATAGAACCCGTGACCTGGCCAAGTTAGGTGTAAGGGGTATCATCTTAATTCCAGATTTAACTAAAATTTCCAGGTGATCTGGAAATCCCATTGGTGAATCCGGAGATGGGACAGAGATGGTGAGGTCCGCAAAGGTGTTGATGTTACTGGGGGTCCATGGTCCTATTGGGGAGTCCATTTCAGTGGTGGAGGTGTTGATGGTGGTACAGTCAGAGGAGGATCCTTGGCTGGTGAGGCAGGAGTGCTTTTTTCATTCAGTGGCTGAGGATCCTTTCTTTGTTCAAGAGGGCGCCCAGAACCATTTAGGTGTCTCAGGGAGTGCAGGAGATTATCCGTTAGCCTCCTGACCCCTCCCCTGTTTAGATGTGGGCCCTTTCCTTTGAACAGGTCGTCACGTTGCCAAAACAAGTTAAAGTTATCAATGAAGTGTACTCCTCTAGTCTCACAGGCCTTTGACAGCCATGTATTCAATGCAAGCAGCCGACTGAATTTATTGATCCGTCTGTCGATGTTTGGGAGTGGTCCACTGATAAAGGATTGCACTTCCAGGTTTTCAAGTTTATCTAAAAGCCTGGAGAAATCCTTTTTTTAAAACTTCTGATTCCCCCTTC
Source organism: Perccottus glenii (assembly GCA_024416835.2). Lineage (NCBI taxonomy): Eukaryota > Metazoa > Chordata > Actinopteri > Gobiiformes > Odontobutidae > Perccottus > Perccottus glenii. The sequence continues at coordinate 3,895,618 of CM044549.2, read as the reverse complement.
CTGGTGTCAACTGCACCCACGTGTAACATCAGCTGTTTAATCCCTGTGTGTTTGGACATGACTTGGGGGAGGAGTGATGTTATATCAGTGACTGTAGCACTTGGAAAGCTGCATGTAACAAATCTACTGTTGTTTATGTCTCTGACAGCACCGTCTCCAACCAGCAGGATATCTCTGACCTTCACTTTTGGCATAGATTCTCTGTCTCTGTTTGCCTGGTGCTTTTCCACAGATTCATGTCTCCTGTTTTTCATAGAATAAGCTTGATTTACTCCATGTTTTTCATTTACAGCAGAGTTTTCTGGTTCATTCACCTTTAGCTCAGTCAGTGGTTGGAATCTGTTTTTTAGCTGGATGTCTGGTGATACTACATATGCTCTTGTGATGCCAGCATTCTTTTTTCTAATCCAGTGCTGCTTTGGCTGGGCACCAGGTTTATGCCAGGTGGTATCATTTTGTTTAAATCCCTTTGCTTTGCTCAGTTTTGGGAATGACACTGTATCATCCAAGTTTAAATTCACAGTCTTACCACATTGTGTGATTGGTATTGTCTCCTGAAGTCCTCTTTCAGATTCCAAAGCAAAAATCTTTGTCTGTAGCACACTGATTTCCTGTTGATATTTCCAACAATTTTGGCAGAAAGAGTTTGTAGTAGTTGTTTAACCCAGACATGTTGAAAAATAGATACCAAGGCTCCAGTCGCTCGGTGGGTTTGCTAAGTAAGTTGTTTAAAAAGTAAAAAATAAGAAAAAATCCAGTTAAAAGAAAGTAAAAAGTAATGTAAAAAAGTTGATCATAAAATCATTGGCTAATTGTGGAGATAGTTGGCGAAGCTGGCATGAGCAAACAGAGGAGGTCTGCACTGAAGCAGGAAGCAGAAGCCGTCTGTACTGTTTTGTGTGAAGCTGAAGATATTTTAAACAATCGACATATTGCCAAGCTCTCAGAAGATCCAAATGGTTTGGTGCCGCTCACGCCCAACTGTCTGCTTCTGCTCAGAGGAAAGCCATCACTTCCACCTGGAATATTCAAGCCAGAAGACCAGTATGGAAGGAGGAGATGGAAGCAGGTGCAATATTTTCTGGAAGAGAATATTTACCCTTGCTTCAATAAAGGCAGAAGTGGAATGTGGAGGAGAAAAATCTTGCTGTTGATGTTGTGGCCATTATGGATCCATCCACACCTCGAGGGTCCTGGCCCCTGGGAAGGGGGTTGGAGTTCTTTCCAGATAGTTATGGTCTGGTGAGATCTGTGAAATTGAAGTCCAATGTGAAAGACTCATTTCTAAACTTGATATGGTATATGGAGTCTAAGTACAACCGCCACATATTTTCTCTTCTTTTATTGTAATGTGCTGAGAATTGTCGTGTCTATTTAGAGGCGAGTGTGTATGAGCCAAATGTGTTTTTAATTGATTTGTGTGTTTCCTGTCTTGTCCACTGAGTGGCACTGTCGGCTCATATAAACAGCTCTGGAAAAAAATAAGAGACCACTGCAATCTTTTCTAGCAATCAGCATCTCTTCAAGTTTGGAAGCCATTCCATTCCAGTGTCTGTTGAATCCAACACAGGCACAGCTCAGTCTACTGATCACCTGAACCAAATCTTATTTAATAAGGAAATGTTTAAAAAACACTTCTGTGGTCATCACTATCCTCTTGAAAATAAATGTTCTAAATTACAATATTTTTATTTGGAATTTGGGAAAAATGTTGTCAGTAGTTTATAGAATAAAAATAAAATAGTAAAACCAGAGAAAGTGATCATTTTGAAGTGGTCTCTTCATTTTTTCCAGAGCTGTATATGAGGTGGGCTGAACAGGTGTTGGACAGGTGTTGGACAGGTGTTGACCCGTAAGAGTGCACAATACGTTTGTATGCTTATTGTGTTTTAGATATAGCTGTTTGGATTTTATGCATACTCATCCTACTGGAATAAAGTGGTGATTATTTAAACATATCAATATCTCACAAAGGGTTAATAGGTTAATACATGTAAAAAGAAAAAAACACTGTATAGAATATTTATAAGGAAAGAAACAAGAGTCTGCAACAAAGTATAAATTATATAAAGATAAACAAATATCATCAGAAAATGTAAAAAAGATTATTATAGAAGTCTAATTTAAAGAAATAAAAACAAAATGAAAAGTATATGGAATGAACAAGGATCCTAAAAATGTTTCTTTCTCTAATTAAATGATCAAAAACAGTGAAATAGGAGGCAGTTTGGAGGATATTGTTAATTAATTTAATGAATACTTTGTTAACATCGGTCCTGAACATGCGGCAAAGATTAAAACAACAAATGACACAGATGTTCTCAACAGTGTTGTGAACAAAATACAGATATTTAATCAATGTAAGAATAAAACCTTCACTGATTCAAATGGCCTTGACCAGACTAGAATTAAAAGAGTAATACCTAACATTACAAAGCTTGTAACTTATATTTGTAATTTATTGTTGTGTACAGAACAATTCCCAAACCAAATGAAAGTCGCAAAGGTTATTCCAATCCTGATTTTGAAATTTAGGAATGATCAATGGGATTTAGGAAAGATAGATCAACTGCACTGGCACTAATTGATCTAAATGAGGAAATAAATAAAATTGAAAAAGAAATTGGACTCAATAGGTATATTCCCCCAGGGATCAGTACTGGGGCCAAAGCTATTTTTAATTTATATTAATTTATGAACAGTCTGGTCCATCAGGTGAGGTTTCAGGTTAAACCCCTCCCTCTAGAGATATAAGCTCAGCTTCTCTTACAGTTGATCTCAGAATTGATAAAGTCTCTTGGAATTAGAGACAAAACGTCTTCACCTTGAAAACTGAGTCCAGATGCTTTTACTTTAACCTTTTTTACAATGAAGGATTGGTTCAACAATACATAAATATAACAAAAACAAAATGATGCTATGGAAAACATAGAAAAGATGAACAAATAGAGATTCTAATTGATAAAGTAAAAATAAAAAGACGAGCATAAATTTCTGGGTGTGATCCTCAGTCACAATGTTAGTTGGAAAGCAAAAAATAGATAATATTTGTTAAAAAATGGCTAAAAGCATGGCTATAATGGGCAGGTGTAGACATGTCCTGGATCAGAAAGTAGCTCAGAGCGGCCGTCCTTCAACGGACAGGTGGACGGTTCGATCCCCGCGGAAAACATCATAACATCCCGCTCTTGTGTCCTTGGGCAAGACACTTAACCCACTTGCCTCCAGTGGTGTTCCAGCTGTGACACTGGTGAAGCGCTTTGAGGGCCTACAAGGTGGAAAAGTGCTATATTAAAAAGTTTAAAGTTTGAGGAAACACCTTTAAGAGCCATTATATAGATGCCATAAAAAGCCATAAGAATTGTACACAATGTGGGATTTAGAGATCATACTAACACACTGTTCCTAAAGTTATATACTCTAAAACTTAAAGAATTAAAAACATTATGTTTTGTTATTAATATATAAAGTTACAACAACCAACTCTCCATTGATATTAAAAAAAGTGTTTACTTATTACTTATAACCCCTAACCCCCTTATTATTTTATATAATACTAGTATTTTTTTAACATTCATTCATTTTCTACCGCTTTGTCCCATTAGGAGTTGCTAATGGGACAAAGCCTATCCCAGCAGCTTTGGGCCTGAGGCGGGGTACACCCTGGACAGAGGCCAGTTAGTCGCAGGGCTAACATTTAGAGACAGACAGTGACAGACATCTATTCACTCTCACATTCAGTCACTAGGAACACTTTAGATTAACAATTAACCTGAACATGCATGTGTTTGGACGGTGGGAGGAGCCGGAGTACCCGGAGAGAACCCACAGGTTTTGAACTCACAACCTTCTTGCTGTGAGGCAGAACTGCTAACCACTCTGCCACAAATAATATCAATTAAAAATAATTTAAATAATTAATCAAATAATTTGTTTTGAAAATAATCAATATAATTATAATTAATTAATAATAATTAAAATGGTAGGAATAATTTCATTTTTTTTTTCTATTAATTGTACATTTGTTGTGGTTGTTTTTGTGTTTCTTTGGTTTTGCTTTGTTGTGTGATGCATATTTTTTATTTTTTTCTCTCACTGGTAAAAGGGGTAGGCCTGTAGCCTACAGGGTGTAGGCTGAAGTTATGTTTTCTTTCAAATGAAATGAAAGTGTTTTTAGTATTCTTTTATTTTTGACTGAAATAAATAAATATCATCAAGAAGCAACAGGTAAAACATTTAGCATGTCAAACCAGAGCAAAACTAAGTCAACAGTCCAGGGCACAACACTGGGCTGGTTATCATAAGGTGTGCTCGAGATGAAGTGTGACTCGCCTGGATTGTAGACAAGAGCCTGTGAGCGGAGAAAAACGGAGACCACGCAGACCTCATCCAAAGTACGGATCTCACATTTTTTTAATGTATTTGCTCAATAAAACTAAATTTTATGAACCCACTGCTGCTTCAAAACCTGTCCAACACATCACTGACTGAGAGATTGTACTATTTTAATTGTTGAGTTGGCTTTAAAAGTATGAAGTTTGAAATAAGACGAATCCATCTCATCAAGTGTTCTGTATATTTGATAAAAGCCTAAACAGTTTTCACTGGTTTGTAGTCGGCTATTTGTGTAGAATAGATTAAAATGAATAAAAGTGTGGGTGGAGGAATGGGGGGCCCATCATGCGCTCAGACTTTGTAGTCCATGCAGGCAAGTGCAGTTGGAAAAAAGCAACTGTGGCAGGCTGGCTCAAAAAATGCACCCACCTTGGTCTCACGAGATTACTGTTGCTGACACATAGGTCACATCCAAGCCTCTCTCTTGGAACCTCTTAAATGGTCGTCGTGTAAGGGCGCCGCCATACGGCCATTTTACAACAGACAGCACTAAAAGGGTTCCTTTTTAAAGAAGACTTTTTAGCACGCCATGTTTGTTTGTTTACATCTTTGTAGACTGCTGCCTAGCTAATGTCTGTTGAAATTCTGATTTAGTTGCTTTGCCCCACCCTTGAGGAAAACGAGCTGTCATTGGGCTTATCAGCAAGAATTTTGGGGCCAGTTAAATCAAAAATTTTACTTACAATTTTACAGAGACCATGGCCAGCTAAACATCATCTAAAATTCACCAGAATTCAGGGAATTACATCAGTTTTTACAAAACCTTTTTGGGGGAGGACCCCCAGATCCTCCTGCTTTAAAATCCCACATACTTGCATTTGACCACAAGCCCGGAACACAGTTTTGGGGTTTGTAGTGTCTCTTAACGTCTAAAAAAGGGAGTGATTCAGGTGGTGCCACCCAATCTGATAAATCAGGCTTATTCTCGTTATTTCCTGGACCCAAATAAAGAAGGCTCTCTTCTATCTTGGACGGCTGTGTGTTGAACTAACATCTGACGAAGTACAATTGTTAACTGTTAACTCATGGTTCGCCTGTTTGCGCCATAAGGCCGAACGACTGGTTCACATCAGTCGATCTGAAAGATGCTTTTTTACACATAAGCATTTATCCTCCCCAAGGCACCTGTTACAAATTCACAGTGCTCCCGTTCGGGCTTGCTTTAAGCCCTCAAACGTTTTGTCTGTGTGGAGGCGGGCTTAGCTCTCCTGAAAATGTCAGGTTGGAAGATTTGGACATACGTTGACGATTGTGGCCACTGTGGCCAAATCGAAAGAGAGTGTTGCAGGACACCTGCAACCGTTTGCCGTTTGCTGAAAAACATCCCATCTCTCGGGCTTAGGGTGAATGTGAACAAAAGTGTGATTTTCCTCGGTTTGGAGCTGAAGTCTCCATGCAAGTGCGCCTCTCTCAAGAGCGCAAACCCTCTATAATTAACTGTTTCTCTTGGTTCAGAGAGGGAGCGACACATGCCTCAGTGTGCGGGCACTTATGGCTTCATCTATTAAGGTTCTGCCCCTAGGACTCCTGAGAATGAAAGTGTTCCTCCCGCACCTGGACAGGGTGGCTCTCTGGTTCTGGCCCGTGAGAGGACAAACCTAAATGCACCAGGGCTTCCCTGCGTGTGGTTGCTACTATACAGAACGCCAGGGCTGTTTCAACACTGCCCTTGTATGAACGTAAGTGGCGGGTGTTTGAAGGGCAGTGTGATGGGCGTGGTCTCACATTATATTCTGGTATTTTTTTTTTTCTCCAAGACATTGTGGATAAGGCCAGGTCTTTTTCTCCTATTAAGGTCTACCTCGCAGCAATGTCTGCGTGTCATGTTGGCTTTGAGGGCGCTACAGTCGGGCAGCATCCTCTAATCTGTAGATTTATGTGCCCTAAAAACAATAGGTTACTGTTGTAACCCCGGTTCTCTGAAATGCGTGGCGAGAACACACTTGTTTTTGTACTGAGGGCGTTTTCACACCTGAAAGTCTGAAGAATGTTATCTCACTAATTTGAGAGGGCACATCTGAAATGGGCTTTGTGATAAACCTTCTGTTGGATTTTACATGTGATAAAGAAGTCTGCTCATGTTACGTTACTGTGTGACCCTCTAATAAAACTACAGTGTTAGAGTTGATTACTTAAGAGTTAAAATCTATATCTGTGTTTATTGTAACTATTGCCACCTAGGAAGGCATAAAGTTCTGAGCTGTGAATAAATCTTAACTCTGTAGACTCATAATGGTAGCTTTAGTGAAGTTTAACATAGAGCCTATAACATGTTACATTATTACAGGCAGCAGCGCAACACTTTGTCCTGCAACAGGAGCAGACAGATCAGCTGCTTTGGGCAGAGGCTCTGATAAAAACAACAGGCAGCACAGCCATAACCTACATTTACATTTAGTCATTTAGCAGACGCTTTTATCCAAAGCGACTTACAAGTGAGGAAAACAATGAAAGCAATTTTAACAACACAAGGTACAAAAAGCATAAGTGCACAAAAACTAGTCAGTTTAAACCCAGCACAGTTTACAATGCTAAGGATAAGAAAGATTTTTTTTTTTTTTAATAAGAAGGAATCGATAGAAAGGAAGTAGAACTCAGTGTTTGTCAGTCAGGTGTTGACAGAAGAGATGTGTTTTCAGGCGTTTTTTAAAGATGGCTACAGAATCTGCTGATCTTGTAGCAGCAGTAGATCATTCCACCAATGTGGAACAGATCCAGAGAAGGTACGTGAGAGTGATTTTGTACCTTTTTGGGACGGTACCACCAGACGTTGTTCATTTGCAGAGCGCAGGGATCTGGTAGGAACGTAGGTCTGTATTAGTGAGTGAAGATATGAGGGTGCAGAACCAGTGGTGGTCTTGTAGGCAAAGAGCATAGCTTTGAACTTGATGCGGGCGTCAACCGGGAGCCAGTGTAACCTAATGAATAGAGGAGATATGTGCGCTCTCTTCGGTTCATTAAAGACCACTCTTGCCGCTGCATTCTGGATCAACTGCAGAGGTTTGGTTGTGCAGGCAGGGAGTCCAGCCAGTAGGGCATTGCAATAATCCAGTTTGGACAAGACAAGAGCCTGGACTAGAATTTGCATAGTGTGCTCTGATAGGAAAGGTCTCATTTTCCTAATGTTGTAGAGAATGAATCTACAGGACCGGGTGGTGCTGGCGACATGACTTGTGAAGTTTAGCTGATCATCAATTACCACTCCCAGATTTCTGACAGTGCTGGACGATGTAATGGTTGATGAGCCTAGTTGAATGGAGAGGTTATGGCATGTCCCTGGTTTGGCCAGAATCACAAGCAGTTCTGTTTTTGCAAGGTTCAGCTGCAGGTGATGGTCCTTCATCCAAAGTGAGATGTCACTCAGACATGCCGAACCTCTATTGAGTTTTAGCTGCAGCAAAAACACATTGACTTGTGCGCAGCATAAGGGTATCAGCTAACCACGTCTTCCTCGCGCCCACACAGTGCCATGGTAAGGAATAAATCAGTGTTGTTGAGGAAGTGAGTTATTGATTTGAAAATCAAAAAATTATTTCTAATCTAAATCTCCCACAACACTGCCCTCAAAATAGAAAATGAAAATGCTTACTTTCAGAACAATTCCTAAGAATAAAAGTATAATGGAAAGGCATTTTGAGCAAGGGTGTACTTTAGACATTCATTTGTAAATGTTTTTTGTTGAAACATGTTTATATACTGTAGATCTGTGGAACTGATGTCACTGAGCTTGGTTGGCTTGCATTGTGGGTCACCGACGCCATTTTTGGAGGTCACTGACCAAATCAAACCATAGCGCTGCTCCTGACATTACACCCAATGGCACAACAGTTTTGCCCTATCGCCGAAACTATTAATAAAGCTTCTCTATCTTATATTACCGCTGTAGCGCTACTGTGCCCAAGGGTGTACAAACACGATTCCAAAAATGTTGGTACACTGTACGAATTGTGACTAAAAACAGAATGCAATGATGTGGAAGTTTCAAATGTCACTATTTTATTCAGAATACAACAAAGATAACATATCAAATGTTGAAAGTTAGACATTTTGAAATGTTTTGCCAAATATCTCATGGCTCATTTTGGATTTCATGAGAGCTACACATTCCAAAAAACTTGGGACAGGTGCAATAAGAGACTGGAGAGGTTAAATATACAACTAAGAAACATCTGGAGGTCAATATTCAACTTATCAGGTCAATTGGCAACATGCTTGGTATAAAAAGAGCCTCAGGGGCAGTGTCTCTCAGAAGTCAAGATGGGCATTACCCCAATGCTGCAGCGAAAAATAGTGGAGCAAAATCAGAATGAAGACTTTGAAGTTATCAACAGTGCAAAGGTAAAAATGTAATTTACTTCTTTATAAAACATTGCTCTCTTCTTCCTGGAACTAACCTGTTTAAAAGCTGAAGATAAGTGTAACACTACAATAAAAGTGTTAGAGCCTGTAACACAGGGGTTAGTGCTACTGCCTCAAAGTCTGGATGGACTGTTATGCAGCCAACTCACCAACCTGTCACACCTGTGCATTACCTACAACATGAGAAACAATGTTTATCACTACTTTGTTGGGATGTAAATGTTTTATTTGGTCTTTTGTGCATTTTACTTAAAAATAATTTACTGGATCTCATTTCATAGCTATACCTTGGGCATCTCTCTTTAACACATATTCTCTCCGAGGGACAGTGAGCTGCAGTGAACCTGTTGAGACAAGACTTTTTTAACTCTAGAGGGAGACTTGAAATCTAGGTTTGTTAGCATTTGCTAGTTACACTTTAATCTTGATTGTTGCCAACCCCGCCATCCTCTTCATCATCCCGTCCCTCATCATCTTCCTCATCTTCATCTCCACAGGATGCTCCATAGTCAGGGACCCACAGTCCAGAGTCTATGCATCTTCTCAGGTGGTACTTTCTGTCCTGCACAGACACACAGTGTCATTCAGAGGGGGTCCTCCATCTTGTTACACGTGCGTTTGTCCACAGCTTTAATCAGATTCATCAGAATCAGAGAATTTCCACTCCTAAAACACTACTGAAGAAAAAAAATATTGGCATAACTGCAGGAGAAAATCATGCAGCAATGTACAACATTATACAAAAAAAAAATTTGTACTTAAATGTATTTAGTTTAATACAGTTTTAAATATTATAAAGTCTGATGTTCTTTCACGTGTCTGTTTATTCCTATACTTAAAAAATAATCAAACATCTTATGGAAAATTATAGACCCATTGCTATTCTTCCACAATTTTATAGTATTCTGGAAAAACGTTTTGTTTAACAGTTAAATTATACTTGTTCTGGTTGAAGGTGTGGACTGGATTGAACACACGTCTGTGCTCATATCATCACATAATGAAGGCGAGGAGACGGCTTTAGAACAATTAATGTACAGATGTACTGTATCCATTTTCAGTTTCTCTCTCACTTTTCTTCTTTTTTAAGATTGTGATACTCTAAGCCTCGCTTTTGCAATTTCAGTCTTAAGCTCAAGTAGTTCTGTTTTTCTTTGGAGAAGCTCAGCCTGTTCCTCCAAAGCATACAGCTTTTGTAACCTCAGCCTTTTAACAGATCTTTGCGTTTAGAAGTGCAGTTTTGCACCTCTTTGATGTTAGTCTTTGGACTGGCAGTGTTTTATGGTGTGCTGTGTTAAATGTATGCATCAATGGAATCATTCAGTTCAGTACCATTTTATCCATAGTATCAAATTAACTAAACAACTAAACTTAATTACACCAAAACATTGTATTTTGAATTTGTGCACACGAATATTCAAATATTTAAATATTAAAAATAAAATAAAATTTAAACAATATTCATATGTTGTTGATTCATTTAATTAATAAATGTGATAATAAAATTAAAAATGAAATAAATTCATAATGAGCAAAAAAAGGCTTTTAACACAGACCACCACTGGCAGTGTTTGAGTTAAGTGCAGTGAAATAAATCCACAAGGTGCCTGCTCTGTTCACTTCTGCCGCTGAGTCACACGGCGACACACACAGAGCAGGAGCAGGAGCAGGAGCTGGAGCAGGAGCAGGAGCTGGAGCAGGAGCAGGAGCAGGAGCAGGAGCAGCAGGAGCAGCAGGAGCAGGAGCAGGAGCTGGAGCTGGAGCAGGAGCAGGAGCAAGAGCAGGAGCTGGAGCAGGAGCAGGAGCAGGAGCTGGAGCTGGAGCAGGAGCAGGAGCAGGAGCAGGAGCAAGAGCAAGAGCAGGAGCAGCAGGAGCAGCAGGAGCAGCAGGAGCAGGAGCAGGAGCTGGAGCAGGAGCAGGAGCAAGAGCAGGAGCAGGAGCAAGAGCAGGAGCAGGAGCAGGAGCAGCAGAGCAGGAACAGGAGCAAGAGCAGGAGCAGGAGCAGCAGGAGCAGCAGGAGCAGGAGCAAGAGCAGGAGCAGCAGGAGCAAGAGCAGGAGCAGCAGGAGCAGGAGCAGGAGCAAGAGCAGGAGCAGCAGGAGCAGCAGCAGCAGGAGCAGGAGCAAGAGCAGGAGCAGCAGGAGCAGGAGCAGCAGGAGCAGCAGGAGCAGGAGCAGCAGGAGCAGGAGCAGCAGGAGCAGCAGGAGCAGGAGCAAGACTAGGAGCAGCAGGAGCAGGAGCAGCAGGAGCAGCAGGAGCAGGAGCAGGAGCAGGAGCAAGAGCAGGAGCAAGAGCAGGAGCAGGAGCAAGAGCAGGAGCAAGAGCAAGAGCTGGAGCAGGAGCAGCAGGAGCAGGAGCAGGAGCAGGAGCAAGAGCAGGGGCTGGAGCAGGAGCAGGAGCTGGAGCTGGAGCAGGAGCAGGAGCAAGAGCAAGAGCAGGAGCTGGAGCAGGAGCAGGAGCAGGAGCAGCAGGAGCAGGAGCAGGAGGCGGAGGTAACACACACCTGTCCACTCACTCAGTGGAGCAGCAAAAAAAGAACGGCTCGTAGACTAAGTCCATTCCCACTGTTTGTCTTACCATACCAACTTTATTTGTTAAGCACTTTACAACAACCACAGTTGACCAAAGTGCTGTACAGAGTAATAAAATTAAAATTAAAATAGATACATACATATGTACCATTTATAACCACAGAGTAAAAACATTCAAGTAACAAATTGAATCAAGTAAATAAGGTCGACATCTTACTGGGTATCGAAAGCCAAAGAGAAAAGATGAGTTTTAAGAATGGTTTTAAAATAGTCTTGTTCGTGAACGTCATGGCGTCCTCCTCTAAACGGAGCAAAGTTTGGAATTACTTTGAACAAAATAATCAGTTTGTTTGTGGATAAATTGTCAGGTGAAAGTTATCACAATAGCAAACACTGTTTAATTTTCAGGCGCAAGACACAGTGGCATCTGGGCTATTTTTAAACGCCATGGACAGTATATTGGATACACGCCTTCGTCCGTATTCAGTCCTTTGCCCTTGGCGTCAAAAAAACATCCTGGCACTAACGTAGCTTTAAATATAAGCTTTAATATAAGCTATAAGCTAATATTAGCGTCCTCATACTTTTGCATGTGGTCAAATCTAAAGTCAGTAGTTTAAGAAGTGAAAGTAAATGTGGCGCAGTCTCAGAAGTACAGTTCCCACACTGCAGTTTAAAGGAGGAACAAAGACAAATGTGAGCTCACCTCTGGGTCCAGTCTGTCCGAAGCCTCCTGCAGCATCGCAATGTTCTTCTCATCAAAGCTCCGCTGCATGTCCTAATGGAGTAAACACAGCACAAGGGCAACACTCAGGTTACTTTCAAAGTCTAGCACATACAGTATTGTTCAAAATAATAGCAGTACAATCTGACTAACCAGAATAATCCAGGTTTTTAGTTTATTTTTTATTGTTAAGTGGCAAACAAGTTACCAGTAGGTGCAGTAGATTCTCAGAAAACAAACAAGACCCAGCATTCATGATATGCACGCTCTTAAGACTGTGCAATTGGACAATTAGTTTAACTTTTGAAATCCTGAGGAAAATGGGTCGATTAAGACATTGTTCAGAAGAACAGCGTACTTTGATTAAAAAGTTGATTGGAGAGGGAAAGCTATAAAGAGGTGTGAAAAATTAAAGGCTGTTCAGTTAAAATGATCTCCAATGCCTTAAAATGAAGAGCAAAACCAGAGAGACGTGGAAGAAAACGAAAGACAACCATCAAAATGGATCAAAGAATAACCAGAATGACAAAGGCTCAGCCAATGAACAGCTCCAGGATGATCAAAGACAGTCTGGAGTTACCTGTAAGTACTGTGACAGTTAGAAGACGTCTGTGTGAAGCTAATCTATTTTCAAGAATCCCCCGCAAAGTCCCTCGTTTTAAAAAAAAGGCATGTGCAGAAGAGGTTACAATTTGTCAAAGAACACATCAACTGGCCTAAAGAGAAATGGAGGAACATTTTGTGACTGATGAGAGTAAAATTGTTCTTTTTGGGTTCAAGGGCCTCAGACAGTTTGTGAGACGACCCCCAAACTCTGAAATCAAGCCACAGTGAAGACAGTGAAGACAGTGAAGACAGTGAAGACAGTGAAGACAATGAAGACTGTGAAGACTGTGAAGACAGTGAAGACAGTGAAGACAGTTGCCTTATGCTGAAGAGAACATGCCCTTGAAATGTTTGTTTCAAGACAATGACCCCAAACACACAGTAAACAAGCAAAGTCAACATCCACCTTATGGACCTTAATCCAATCGAGAAGCTGTTTCTGAAGCAAAACCAAGAAATGAATTGTGGAATGTTGTTAAAGAATCATGGAGTGCAAAAACAGCTGAGAGGTGCCACAAGTTGATGCCACACAAATGTGAAGCAGTTTTAAAAAACTGTGGTCAAAAAAACGAAATATTAGTTTAGTCCAATTGCACAGCCTTAAGAGCGTGCACATCATGAATGCTGGGTCGTGTTTGTACTAGTACAAGTGTTGACGCTATAATTTCTGACAGTGATGTTCACTCTTAGAGCCTCTACACCAGAACACTGACCTTTGGCAGAGAGCTGTAGACCTCCACAGGATCCAGACCTCCAGGACCCAGTCTGGCCTGCCTCTCCTCTTCCTCTTGTTCTATTAGAGCACTCTCTAAACGACTCTGTGCACAGCTCTGAACCCGCTGCTTCAGTAACTCCAGCTCTTTGTCAAAAGCCTCCAGATACAGCTTGTCTGCCGTCTGGAATCAACAAAGAAGCACAAACCTAGGAGCTGTAACTTCTCAAGCTGTCAACAAAAGCGTTTTCATCTAAAATGGTCTAATCAGGGTTAGTCAGTTCAAAAACATTTTGCCTTCCCCAAATTTACACAACTGATACCTTTATCCTGGAGAAGAAGCATCTGAAGCAGCCTCTCGGGTCAACTTTAGCCGTTTTGGCTAAATCTAAGATGAACTTCATGACAATGGCCTGATGAGCCACCTGCTCCATCAAAGCATGTTTCTGTAACATAGACATGACCGTATAACTGTTTGTCCATTACATTTGTATAAATGATCATAAATTGTCTTATGGCTCACACCATATCTATCTCCATGTCAATGCACATTTCCACCAGGGCACTGGCAGTGTCTTCACAAACCAGATGAGGGTTGTCTGACAGATACTTCTGACTGTCGTTATAGCGCCGCAGCAAACCTATACCCAGTAACAGACACAAGACTTCACAGCAGGCAGCTCACATATTCTCACATACACCACATCAGAATACATTTGAACATTAAAACACATACCCTTATGAACACAATGGATCTGGAATAAAACAATGAGATGTGCAAACCAAAATGTTTTTACTTTCAGCCCCATTTTAGTTCAGAACCTTTAAATAACTCTTTTATTAGTACAATGGCGTTATAATAGCAGTGCTCTCATCAATCACAACTGAAATAGGCCCATGATTGTGCAGCCTTCAGAAGGTATGTTTTTATGAACTCACCCTCACAATATGGCTGTGATGCTAATGATAAGGTAGCTAACCTTCACTGCTGCATCACGGATCTCTGTCTACTTTTCTCCTTTTGGACAAAGATATGGTGGTAATGGTGCCAGAGGGTTATGTCAACAGCAGAGCAGTAGTTAGGCTTTCTTTTTTGTACCCTTCACATGATGCAGTGCCACAGCTCTGGAGGCCAGGACACAACAACAGTATGAACTGGGGGAAACGGGAATCAAACCACCAACTTTCTGGTTATCAGACGCCCCGAGCTACCTCCTGAGCCAATACGCCCCTAAATATGGTTTTACAGCAGTTATTTACACTGTAACTGCATGTGACAGTGACTAAACTATTTGACCTTTATGAGGACAGAGTTGTCGAGAGGAAGTCCTTTGCACGACAGTGTTTTTAAAAAATATTTTAAATATTTTAGGCCAATTGTTCCACTGCAGTGTTTCTGTTCCTGGTGGACAAACACAACACAGCTGGACTAAAACATACCCAAGTGTCTGATTTCCTTGGTATATTCTTCCACAAAGCTCTGGTGTCTCTTCATCTTTTCCTCCTCCGTTTCCTCAGGAGTTGCACTCTTTATGTTGAGGACACTCTGGAAACATAAGACATAAAAAAAAACTGTCAGGTCCGCACAAAATGCCTTTAGATAGAAATTTGTTTTGTTATTGAAAAGCTCTCTGTCTGCTCTCATAAAAATCTATGAGTACAACAATGATTATGATGATGATAATGATTTTGTGGCCAGTAACACAACAGCACACACAAACGTTGTTATGATTATCTGTTTTCAGTAATTATCGGCCAATTTGTTCAATGACAACACTGACGTGTGCAAAGGTTTGAAGTGAATGTGTAAATCTGACTGAGGTTGGCTTCAGGATACATGCTTGTATAAAATTAGAAGCATGCAGAAGGGAAGAAAAAACTCTTTTTATTATACTCATTATCAAATTCATTCACTTATTTATATTTTCAATTAGAAAAAACGAATCAAAATAATAATATTCTACAAATAAATAGTTAACATGTAACATGTCCCCCCCCCCGGACACACTCTTCTTCTCTCTGTTACCGTCAGGCCGGCGTTTCCACCGCTGGAAGAATAAAACAGAGAAGTCCACTAGCCATCCGTCTGCTCAACTCTGAGCTAAACTATTTGACTTACTGTACTGTTTAAGCACCTTATTTATTTATATCAGTTTTAATGAAATGATTTAAAACTGGTCATTAGAGTTTCTATATTAAAAACGTCACTATACATTACACAGTTATCAACCCTACTAAACGTCAAGCCCGACACAAATACAATCCTATTTTAATCAGTGAAGGAACGGTAACCACTTCAAGGCTGATAACAGATCATTTATTCAAATGTTTAAATCCAAATGCAATGCCAGTTGCCACGGTCTGCAGGACTGTTCACAAAGTCATCCATTTCTCCAAAGAAGATGAGCTGGAGGGTGTGGGGCCGGGGGGTCTGGAGGCCTTCTGCTGCGTGTTAAGACTGTTCCACCTGTCATTCTCCAAGAGGTCTGCAAAGTGAAGGGGCTTTTCTGCATGTGTACAGGGGGGTCTGTGCTTGATGCCTTTGTCCTTCACCGTTCACCAATGTCCACCAATGTCCACCAATGTCCACCAATGGGTTTCTTTTGGTTTGCAGATGCTTCTAATATCCAACACTGTCAGCCTGTAGCCAGAAAGACTTCTCCTTACACCTACAAGGACACACAGAATAAACTGATGACCTGGACAATGATGGCGCTGGCCACAGGGAGCTTTTCTGGAAACTGCCTCAGCCAGACTTTCTGCTCCAATATATGCTTCTTCAGAGCTGCCTGAGTTTCTGAGTGAAAATGAAGCCCAGGACATTATAAATGTGGTCATAATCACTCAGACATGCTGGACAGATCTTTATCCTGTAAATTTAAATAAAGGATCATCTTTCATGTGTAAAATAAAACTGGTATAGTTTTTGTTTGTTTATGTGTTGACTATTCATTTGTACAATATTGTTATTTTTGATTCGTTTTTTCTTTTTGAAAATGTAAATAAGTTAATGAAATTTATGATTATAATAAAAAATATTACAAGTCATTTTTTTCCATCTGATAAAATTACAAGCATGCATCCTGAAATCAACCTCAGTAGAATTTACACATTTACTTACAACCTTTTCACAAGTGGTGCATCAAAAAGTCTTAAATATCTCAGAAAATAGTTACGGTAGCTCTCAGACCGCTAAAGAATAAAAAACTATTTGTGCGACTTTAAAAACTACAAACCCCATTCCAAAAAAGTTGGGACATTGTACTAATTGTGAACAAATTGTGAATGTGGAATTTTCAAATTTCAGTATTTTATTCACAATAGAATATAGATAACATATCAAATGTTTCAAATGAGACATTTTGAAATGTCATGCCCCCCCTGCTGGTGGACGGAGGTATATCGCTGTTTGGTGGCGCCCTTACTCAAGGACCTTTTAAGGTTCCATGAGAGAGGCTGGATTGCCGTTAGCTAGAGCGAGGAGTGCTGGCTCCTCACATAAACCTCAAAATCTAATTCTCAAGTAGGCACTATCTTGACATCATGACTCCAGAATTCAAGTTAAAACTATACATTTCTCGCCTGAAAATATTCCAAAACTTGTTTTTGTGTCACAACAACAACAATAATTAAACTTTTAACTCACCGTTGTGTGCTTTGTCCTCTGCCATTGTGGAGTCCAGTCTGGGACACAAGCTGATGACGTGACCTACAGGAAGGACTGCTTATAGGGACGTACCTGTTATTCACCTGACTCCTCCCACAAATCAGTATCACACTGCAGCGCAAAGGTCAATGAGCCAAACCCACAGCAGACTGACACGCAGCACTAATCAATCAATCAATCAATATTTATTTATATAGCGCCTTCCAACAACCACAGATTGAACCAAGGTGCTTAACAACATTAGTAAAAAATAAACATATTTACAAATAGGTTTAAAACATATTTACACAATAAAAACAGAGCAGTGTCACAGAGCCATTAAGTGCAAAAAGCCATTTTAAATAAATAGGTTTTAAGTTTGGCTTTAAACAGAGGCCGGTCAGTGATGGAACGTAACTCAATGGGCAACGAGTTCCAGAGTTTAGGACCGGCCACTGCAAAAGAACGATCGCCCCACTGTTTGAACCGGGACCAGGGCACCTTCAGCTGATGTTGTCCAGCAGAACGTAGAGCTCTGCTGGGTTTGTGAGGGGTCAGAATCTCACACAAATAAGAAGGTGCAAGGCCCGTGAGTGCATTAAAAACAAACATTAAGATTTTTAAATTAATTCTAAACTGGAGAGTACAGGACAGGTGTTATGTGCTCGTGTTTACGACTGTTAGTTAGGAGTAGGGCAGCAGCGTTTTGCACAAGCTGCAAACGGTGAAGTCCAGTTTGGTTAACTCCCAGAGTGCATTGCAGTAGTCTATGCGGGAGCTAATAAAAGCGTGAATGGCTTTCTCCAGGTCAGCACGACTTAAAAAGGGTTTAACCTTTGAAAGGAGGCGAAGCTGAAAAAAGCTTGCCCTAACCACCGAATCTATTTGTTTATCAAATCTTAGACTGCTGTCTAGTTTTACCCCCAGGTTTTTGACAACATGGTTGAGATGAGGGGCCAAAGCAAAAAGACCAGGAGCTGAGACACTGGGCAGGTTGGATGTGTTGATGGATGTGTGATGTGCTAATGGAGCGCTGCACAGGAATTAGTGGGTATTGCAAAGGAGAAAGTGCTTGCAACATTATTTTATGTTTGCAATCCTTTCTTGCTTGGAACCTTTTTTGATTTTTTTTGCAAACCTTTATTTTGTTTTGCAGACATATGTGACATTGAATTGACTCCACAGAAAAGGCTTGTGTTTGAAACCTGATGCGTTCCTGTGCAGACATACCTTACTGAATCCCTCTGTGCTGATGGTGTCCACGTTCCAGGGCTGCCTCTTCTCCTCTCGTCTGTAATCTTCTTTCATTTTCTCAAAGCTCTTCTGGTCCTTCTTTAATTTCTTCAGCTCATCCAGAACCTTTTTCAGCTCGGATGCTCTCTCCTCTTCTTCCTCTGCATCCTTCAGTCCCTCCTCCAGCTCTCGCAGTCTTCCCTGGGCCTCTTCTATAAGTCTCTTACACTCAGTGTAGTTCATCTCCAGGTCTTTCCCTCGCTGCTGAAACTCAGACATTTTCTCCAGACGAGCCTGTGGAGGGAGTGAAGAGAAATGTCAAGAAACACTTGAAACAAAGAGCCAAAGGTCCATGGAAGAACTACGTTTTCTTACTGAGGTCCTCACTAGGGCTACAAATTCTACCGAGGCAGGTCAACGTTTCCTTCTTCTTTATTAGTATTTAAAGTTATTAAAAACAGTATAAACAGTGTAATCCATTTACATAACAATAAATCCGTACATCACCATCCAGTGTCGCCACAAAGGTGGTCAACAAACTGTGAGCTGCCTTAGCCACACACCTGTGTAGCCTAGATCCATTTTGACCCCTAGTGGAGACACCAAATATTTACAGATGAGATGACTTATGGTCATGTTTGAAGGTCCCATCGTACATCTCTTCAATCTATATTCTTCACTATTTTTCATTTTCTGTTTTTCTGATGAGTGCAGAGCCATAGTTTAATGTTTAATTGATAAAAATAAAGCTCATAACAAGTTTTTATGGTATTTGGTGGACGTAATAATAATCTTGTCTTTTTAGCTCAGATTTCTAAGAGCTGTGTTCGGTTCTTGTGGTTCTGAGCCTGTTATAGGAACAGACTGGGAGCTTCCTTTCATCACTTTTATTTGGATGTACATGAGAAAGACTGAAATAATAGTGTTCTGGTCAATGTGCATTTCAATGGAAGGACTCTGGTTCTAATTTGAAATTGTGGCGCTCAATAAGATTTTTATTTCCACTTATTTTGGTCCAGCCCATTCACAAATAGCCTATATTTAGTTGAAAATCGATTGTGGCTTTCCCACAACAGCAACAGATTCCAAAATGTTGCACTGGGTCAGTTCAACCTTTCTTTCTCTGGACATTTGTTTTCAGTGAATAGGATAGGACCTTGTGTTAATGTTAAAAGTTAAAAGGCAAGAGAAAAAAGAACATAGCACGACGTACAGAAGAATAAATTCATAGTGTACACAAAAGGAAGTGAAAGATATTTTAAAAGGGCAGATGTTTCACTAAAAAAGAACCAGGACAGAGTCTGATACTTCCATAATACTAAAATAAGCCTAGAGCTCTCCTCATTTTCAGTTTGACAGACTGTTCTAGAAGCTGATAAAGCCCAGACAGTAAAGACAGAGGTCTGACCCGGTGTCTCATCCTGAACAGGCTCGCTGTGTCCACGAACGGGCTGGTCACGTCCTCGTCGTCCGACACGTAGATGTGGTCCCACGCGCTGTAGTCAATCCCCGCCGCGGAACTCATCGTGAAAAGCGGATACTTTCTCTGGTCTTTCTCCTCAACCACCGACCAGTCTTCGAAGAGACCCATCTGCTCAGAGACAAGCCGTTTACACTAATCACCTTCAGCGCTCCACTCGTCCAATCAGACGGGCCGACGGGACGCGCGTGCTGCCACTCGGATTTGGGTCCAATAAACTCTGTTTAAGCCGGAGAATACGGAAGTCTTAAGATAACCACAGATAAATAACCTTTTAAAGAAAAAGTTACTGAATTTTCCTGTTTACGTGAAGATGGATTCAAACAAAGACACAGCTCACAGAAAAAAGGAAAATGCTACAAAATAAAGGATTAGGCTCAGGACCAGGTTTGTTTATTAACATCAATCCTGGACACCTTTATAAATGTGTCACCACATTTTAAAATACAAACCCACCAAGTCAAGCCAAAATAATATTTGTTTTAACAAATTCATAATTTATCTCTTCTCTTTACTCTGAGGACAACAGGCACAAGGAAAAATGCACTGAGCATTTATTTTTAGCATTAGTTGTTGCCAATAACTCAAAGGGTAACAGTTCAATAGCTCCAGGTTCATCTTAAAAATTGTTGTACCCAGTGGCGCTAAAAGTGGGTATGCCCATATGCGGCCCCTTTGGGGGCCAAAGCGATGGTAAAAAAATATATATATATATATATATATATATATACTTTTTTTTTTTTTTGTATTTCCTAAATGTAGCTCAGCTGCTGTTGTGTGTTTCTAAATCATTTCAGTATTTCCTCAATACTATAAAACATTTTAGAGGAATAACAGCCTACTGTAGGCGCCCTCATTAGATTCCATAAATAGAATAAATGTAATATCCCGAGTGGGCGTGGCGGGCGGGGGCGCCGTGAGCGCGCTGAGCGAGCAGGTAACGTTACGTACAGTTGTCACAGTACGCACACAGTTGTCTTTGGGGCTAAAAAAAATACAAATAAAGAAAGAGTAGTGTCAAGGTGTGGGACAGCTGAGAAACAAGTGTGTGGTGAAAGACAACAGAAAAAAAAGGGAAAGAAAGGGGACGGCAGTAGCTCAGTGGTAGAAGGTAGTAGGTTCGATTCCCGCTCTCCCCACAGTTCATACTGTCGTTGTGTCCTTGGGCAAGACACTTAACCCACCTTGCCTCCAGTGGCTGTAACACTGGTAATTACATTAGAACAATGTACGTCGCTTTGGATAAAAGTGTTGGCTAAATGAATAAATGTAAATGTTAAATGTTAACAGGTAGGATTTAAAGTGAGACCTCTGTGCTTGTAATATTCACGTTAACAGACTAGCTAGCGTTTGCTAACACTGGGAATGTAGCAGCCAAATGGGGTTTAAATTAAGGCTAGCTTTATATGCAAAACTGAGATTACTGAGCTGAAAACTGGAAAATATAAGGCAACATGCCATGTGACAGGTGCTGTACATTGTCTACATACATGTCATTACAACTATATGTTTCATGTGATGTGTATATATAGATGTATATGTAAGTGATTGTCTGTATGTATTTGTGAAATGTAAAGCGACCTTGAGCTACGGAAAGGCGCTATATAAATAAAACTTTTCTTCTTCTTCTTCTTCTTCTGTATGCCCTGGCTGTGGAAGGCACCCTAGCACACTGGATGGTGGACACCACAGCAGGGGGAAGTCCTATACTCATTCCCCTTTCAACCTCCAGACTAGGAGCCAGTGGACAGGGAAAGGCCAGAACTGAAGGGACCTTCCCTGCCTGCAGGGGTGTGTTTGGCCGGTCGGGGTTGGGTCCATCACCACCATCTGCCCTGGGACCATGTACAGGCACAGGACTGTCCGGAGCCACCACCGGGATGTGAAGGTCCCGCAACCTCACCCTGTGAAGCAGAGGGGCCAAGAGTCGTTGTGGTGGGAAGGCATATGGGCCACAAACCGTAAGCCAACGCGTCTACCCCTAGCAGGGGGTTGTCTGACCACCTGAGCAAGAACCAGAGTGGGCACTGTGCGTTCTCTGCACTGGCGAACAGGTCGATCATAGGATGTCGGTTCAGGTAGGCCACAACCGTTCTGTTGTCCGACCTGACCATGACATGTTCCCGTTCCAAGCTGGGGCAAAGTGCAGGAGTACGTTGAGGTCAGTTAGGCAAAGGAAGATTTGGGGACATTTAGGCTATGTCCACACGAAGCCAGTGCATCCCCTATCCAATCTTGAGACGGCGTCGTCTCAGGAAATATCTACGTACAAACGAAACCACTGAGACCGGCTGAACACGATGTAGTATATATGCCAGACCAGTATGGGGCGCTGTAATTCTGCCACAGATATACGCTATACACGGAGAAGAAGACTTTGAGCATGCGCATAACCTTGCGCGCTGCAGAAGAAGACGAAGACCTAAATATTTATTTTCTAATAAAAACAACTTCTCAAATTGTTGCAGTCATTTATTTAGACTGTAGTAATTGGTGCCCTCATGTTTGTTGTTTGCTCTTCAATATACGGACTGAGTTCTGAGTGCTTTGGACATGCGGAAATTCTCTCTCCATTCATTTTCTCCAGGTTGCTCTCCTGGTTCCCTTTCGCGGTGGATCTAAGAGCATGTGGCGTATGGTGTTGTCCATTATCGCTTGTTGCTCACCACAACTGCATAGAAGCAATAGATTTTGCTGTAATAAAGCTAGTAGGCTTAGTAGCTTCTGCAGCACGAACTCAATCATGTAGTCCGCCATTATTGTTGTTGCTGTTACGCAGACGAGGCCGACACGTGATGCGATGACATCATCGTTTTCACAGAATATACGGATTGGCTGTACACACGAAACCGCATGGGTGTCGTTTTCAGATTTATCCACTTTAGAACCAGGTTACAGATAATAGCGGATTCAGTCTCCCAAAACGCCGGATCCGTGTGGACGAAACGCCAATACGATACAAAATGTATATGGATACAGTGATTTGTGTCTCTGTGTGGACAGCCCCTTAGAGACAGACAACCCTTCATCACTAGGGACACTTTGAAGTTGCTAATTAACCTAACATGCATGTCTTTGGACGGTGGGAGGAAGTCGATGTACCCGGAGAGAACCCACGGTAACACGTGGAGGAGACTCCTCACAGAAAGACCAGAGTCAGGAGTGTTAACCACTCTGCCACGTGCACCACTAGTCACACTGGACAACACTGGACAAAACAACTGAAATAAAACCAGACTGGACTATGAATGGAAAACAAAACTAGACAGAATCATGACACTTCGGCCTAAACTTTGTGGACAGTCAGTCGAGTCAGAAGTAGGGTCATAGTATACACTATTCTATTTGGTTTAAAAATCTGGACAATACTGTTCAGACATTTCCTCCCTAGTTTTTGCTCCGAGAAAAACTGTAAAAATTCCTAGAAATAATAATTTAAGTACCTATCCCTCGTTTTTTGTAGTTTAGATACAGTGGAAGATAGTCTAGTACTTCAATTGACTTTTACTGTGTCAAAGAGAATTCAAATATCGCAGTTCAATATTGTTAATGTAATAAACATTATTATTTGTTATCGCTTAACACCTTTTCCCAATAGCCTTGTGTTTTCACTTGTAGTTTACCTCTGAGCTGCTGACTGTCTTTGTTTCTGAATCTAACCCATAGTCCTTGTGTTGACATGAAGTTACGGACATTCCAGGTAATCTAAACGGGACCATTGTAGTCATTACCATGTGGTCATTTCTCCAAGGTGGCATGGGGTAAGTGGAAGTGGTCTTTGATGTGAATGTGTGCTTTACAATGAACTGCTGACTGTCCCCGCCTCACCCTAATTATATACAATCAGTGGTCTTACCTCATTAAACTAAAGTCAGTGTATTCCAATAAGACTGCCTTCATAAGCCACTACTACCACATAAACAGTGAGAGAACCAAAACAGGAGTAGAGTTGTTTGTGGAAAGTCCTATCAGCTTCACCCGACAGCGTCTCTTCTGGGGAGTTCCCCTCAAGCCTCAGAGGGCTGTCCCGTTAGGCTAATCAGCAAACAGGAAGTCCACAAATACTTTCTCTGGCTCCATTGACACTTTCCAGAGGTTGTGGTTCTGGACATAGTGTAATGCACATGGCGAACACACAACCCTGATCCCTCCATTAGATAAGTGAACAAACACAAAAGCACTAAGAAGACCATCAGATATGTGTATGCTGTGGTGTAGAGTGAGATTTCTCAGTCAAATACAAAAACATTCTGATCTGAGATCTGCTTGGAATGTTTCATCACCAATACTCACCATCAAAAATTCAAATTCACAGCAATTTAAACACAAGAAATAACAGAATCATTCGATTTGCAAACACACCTGGCTCTGTTGGAATGCTACTACTCTTGTAACTCTAGTCAGAGCGGTTACATGAAGAGGATGTGGGAAGCATGGTTACTTCGACTAACAACGAAACAGCTAGTCGCTCAGTGTTCCAACATCACTAAATGCAACATCTGTCAGAACTTGAGATTGACAAGGTACAACACAAAAGAAAATGCAAGGGCGAGCCTAAACGAGAGGTCAAAGGGGAGTTAATATAAACTCCCCACCTGGTCGATGCCCCAATAAGTACAACCTCAAAACAGATTACAAAGGCTGAGTGATACAATCAAAAAGTCTTCTAAGACTAAAGAATGATCCCTCAACAACCATCACTGAAACCAACGAGCTAATATACACCTTAGCACAAAGTACTTAGTTAATGTCTCAGGCAGCGGAAAAAAGAGGAAGAGGTGCTGGAGGTATCATTATGGGAGGAAAGGCCCCTACACGTACAATAACATGGGATACCAACTGAAAAGACTGAGATCAAGAAATCCTACCAATGGCTATTCACTGTTGATGTTTGCTGTTATTTGATCAATTGAAACTTCCGTAATGTACCTTTAAGCCGCGTGGCTCATTTGCATAAATCCACACCGGCATTCACCATGTGTCATTAACGCTAGTTAATCAATGGAACGGTGGGTTATTTGCCCAGACCAGGACCAGACCAGGACTTTACAGCTGTTGGAAATGTTAGGGTCAAGTCTAGGCTACAGTGTGCTGTTGTGTGGGGTTCACTGTGAACAGAGTTGAACAGAGCTCTTTATTGAAAACAGACACACATTACTAGTTTGGAGTTGCTCAGATTATCTCATTCGTTACTGTATAGCCTAGATTTTTGGATGTTAATTGATGTTCTCTGATCAGCGTGTCTCTTTCTCTTTCTTCTCACACAGAGCACATCAGACAGACAGCTGTCCTGCCTCTATGAACAATATGCTCTTCTCTGATTGGCTTGATGATGCTCGCGTGTAGATAGATGGATAGATAGATTTTATTGCAGACTCAAGGTCCAATATATATAAAAAAGACAAACAAACAGTAACATATGTAGCACAGTAACATAAGGTACAAAGTACAACAAACAATAGACTTCTATCCCTTTAAAAGGCAGGCGTACCAGTGTTTCCATAGCACTGATGTGTAACTGTAGGCAATATTAGTTTAAATTACTTGGAGCAACTGAGAAATTAAGCCCTTTTTCAAGAACCTCATTTTCAGTTTGAGTGAGAACTCTGTCCGAGAGGTTCTTTACCCATCTGCCCCGGGTGGCTGGTGTAATATCCTTGTTACACCTTGGATGGTCTGGGTTGTGTCGCTGTTGTACATTGGCCAAAATCTGGAACTTATTGATCCTTGCTCTTGTTGTGCTGTGTGAGTTGTACCTTCTGTATGAAATTGGAAATCTCCTGTAGGACTTCCTCTGGAACTAAAGCCACAAGTTGTTTCTGTAGAAAATCTAGCTTGGTCTGGAGGTTATCTATTGTGAAGTGAGTCTGTCTGATCCATCTAGCCCAGACTCCACAGTAGACCTCATTACAGCAACAGAATCAGCCATAAGCAACAAAAAAGTGTCTGGAAATGAAAGAACTGAGACTCAAGGTCACAGCTGCACTGGCTACTGCCAAACCACCCCCCTCCAATATCACCTCAGAGCAAAGGAGGGCCCAGTCAGCACTGGAGAAGGACCACATAGCATCACCATTCTGCAGCAGACAAAGGAAGATGCACTGTGATCCTGAACACAGACGACTACGAGTCCAGTGTTAACAGCCTACTCAGTGACACCAGCACCACCTATGAGACACTGAGAAGAGATCCAACAAGTGGGTACAAGAAGAAGGTCATAGACTGTCTTCAGAGGCTGGAGAAGGACCAAGTCATTAATCGACCTCTGTACTCCAGGCTTTATCCTGGGAACACCACTCCATGTATTTACGACTTACCCAAAATACACAAAGAAGAAATTGCACAGATTGAGCCACCTACAATGTAACCAAACACCTGGCCACCATTTTGGCTCCATTGGTCGGCCACTTACAACATTATATCATCAACTCACAGGACTTTACTAAAAATAAATCAAAACATGATGCAGATGAGACAATTGTCTCCTTTGATATCACATCACTCTTTACCTTCACACCCACCAATGAAGCACTCGTGGTGGTAAGGAAGAGACTACTACAGGACACATCTTTACAAATCAGGACCAACCTCACCCCGGACCATGCATACTGTTTATATGTTTAAACACTACTTATTTCCAGTTCAGAGGTACCTTCTACAGACAAAAACAGGGCTGTGCCATGGGCTCACCTGTCTCTCTGATTGTGGCTGACCTGTACATGGAGGAAGTGAAGAACAGAGCTCTGGTCTCTTTCCCAGGTGCAGTGCCCAGTCACTGGTTCAGATATGTTGATGACACTTGTCAAAATCAGAACCCAGGAAGTAGATGCCTTCACAGAACACATCAACGCAGTGGACAAGAACATCAAGTTCACCCGTGAAGATGCCATAGACAACCGCCTGGCCTTCTTAGACTGTGCAGTGGTTATTTGTGAGGACAGGACTCTCCAAGTAGAAGTTTATAGGAAGTCAACCCACACAGATCAATATTTACTGTTTGATTCCCACCAGAATCTGCAGCACAAACTGGGAGTCATCAGGACTCTTCAGCACAGAGCACAAGAGGTGCCCACTACCTCAGAAGGTCAATGGAAAGAAGAACAACACATCCGTAAAGCCCTGAGAGACTG
This sequence comes from Perccottus glenii, assembly GCA_024416835.2. Lineage (NCBI taxonomy): Eukaryota > Metazoa > Chordata > Actinopteri > Gobiiformes > Odontobutidae > Perccottus > Perccottus glenii. The sequence goes on along the minus strand of CM044549.2, from coordinate 3,868,803 downwards.
TGGATACCTCAAATGGACTTTCAACAAAACCAAGAGGAAACATAAACCAAACAGACAGGAACCAGAGACAAAAGGGAAGGGTGTAGTTATCCCTTATGTGTCTGGTTTATCTGAAAGAAGAATTTTCTACAAACACAACATTCCAGTCCACTTTAAACCAGGGAACACTCTGTATTTCAAAACTGTTCCATCCTAAAGACAAGATCCTCACAAACAGAGTAATGTAGTTTATACAGTTCAGTGACGAGTGCAGTGACAGTTATGTCGGTGAAACGAAACAACAGCTTCACAAGAGGATGTATCAGCACAGAAGAGCTAATCCTGGAGGACCTGAGTCTGCAGTCCACCTCCACCTCAAAGAGAAAGGACATTCCTTTGAGGACAGCAATGTCCGAATTTTGTCCAGAGAGGTTTGACAGAGGGGTGAAGGAAGCCATTTTTGTTAAAATGGAAAGCCCTCTTTGAACAGAGGAGGTGGCCTTTAGACTCATGTTGTCTAGTATTTATAGTGTTTTAAAACCTAAAACAAAAGAGCTGCACCCTAGAACAACAACAACACCTGAATGGAGCAGTGTCACTAACAACTCTCCTGAGACTTTAACGACTAGAATCAGGAGTCACACTGTCCTTTCAGAGTTAACGACCATGAGACCAGAACAGTCTGGTCCATCAGGTTTAGTTTCAGGTTAAGCCCTTCCCTCTAGAGATATAAGCTCAGCTCTCTTACAGTTGATCTCAGAATTGATAAAGTCTCTTGGTATTAGAGACAAAACATCTTCACCTTGAAAACTGAGTCCAGATGCTTTTAATTCAACCTTTTTTTCAAGATGTTCTGGATGACTGAGAACCTTCACAGATCTGAAGGCTATACTGACATAACTGGAGCTAACCATGGGCTTTAGTGTCCTGAAGCTGGTTTACTCTCCAATGAGGAAACGGCTAGATCTAGGCAGAGATTTGAGTCTTTATATTTACGCTGGATACATTTCCAGTCGGCAGTGATGGGGACTTGAGACTTGACTTGAGACACGATGACTTGAATGACATGAGTGTTAATCGCATCATGTTTTCAGTTTGAATTGAAATATATAAATTATTTTAAAAATAAAGTTGACCCAGCTGGAGCGCAGGCTGAGAATAGTGTTGTCATGACTGGATCACGACGCTATCATCAGTCAAAAGAGGAAATACAGAAGCGTATAGCGGCTGCACAAGTTCTTACACCGCAATTTACAAACATTTCACTTGCACTACTACACCTTGGCACCTTCAATAGCATCCTCATAGAATCATTGTAGGCAACCGACAGTTTTTGCATGGACTTCTTCTTGTAGCTACGCCACAAGTGCGCAGTATACAAGGGGCAACAGAAAGATCTAAAAAGTGCAGTTTTAACATTGGCAGAGCACATGTAGAATTTACGGACGAGCATGTTTGCCTGCCCATATAACTTGCATTGCTGCCTATACATGTCTCTGTCATCGGAGAGATCACAAGTGACATAATGTCCAAGATATTTAAACTCATTGGTGGCTTATAGAACATTTCTACACAGATAGAATTCAGGAAATTAAAGTTTTAGATTCTCTTTTGTTTTTATAATCATGATGTGGCTTTTAACAGCATTATACTGTATGTCGTATTCTAAGCCAGGAGTTCTCAACCTTTTGCAAGCTGGGCCCCCCCAAAGCTGGTTCATTGCAGTTAGGGCCCCAGTGCCCCGCCCCCATCCCCCCACCTTGCATAGATAGATAGATAGATAGATAGCCAGCCCTAGGCTATTATTTTTAGGCCCACATTATTATTATTATTAGGCCCGAGCCGGTGATGGCCGGGAGGGCCTATTGTTTTTGCTCGGATTTTATTTATTTATTTATTTTTTTTATCTTTATTGTGACCAAATGATCCTAAATTTGACCCAGTGAACATGCACAAAAAGTCATTTTTATTGGTCCCAGACTTCAAGCTCGGCGAAAATGGTATGTTTTTGAAGTCGCTAAAAAAACGAAAAATGACTCAGTGGCGACCCCTACAAAATCAAAATACATTGGGCCTATGGAAAGTGAAAGTAAGTTTTTTTCAACGCAGAAAAATGAAACTTGGTATATCCATAGGACACCTCAGGGCAAACAGAAAAGTTTATTACAGCCATACCGTAAACTCAACAGAAAATCTACTATGTTGGGTGGAATACATGACCACCTAAATCGTACACTTTGTGCTAAAAAGTTTTCATCTAAACAGCTCCAAATTTGCTTTAAAGCACGACATGCAATCCTCCGAATATATGTGTCCCCGCATGGTCTCAAGGAGGCGAGGGCCTTTATCGCCGCTATGCTTTAATTAGCCCGAGCCGGTGATGACCGGGAGGGCCTATTGTTTTTGCTCGGATTTTTTTTTTTTTTTTTTTTTTTTTTTTTTTTTTTTTTTCTTCCGACCCAATGATCCTAAATTTGACCCAGTGAACATGCACGAAAAGTCATTTTATTGGTCCCAGACTTCAAGCTCGGCGAAAAATTGATGTATTTGAAGTCGCCGAAAAAAAAATACGAAAAATGACTCAGTGGCGACCCCTACAAAATCAAAATACATTGGGCCTATGGAAAGTGAAAGTAACTTTTTTCCAACGTAGAAAAATGAAACTTGGTACATCCATAGGACACCTCAGGGCAAACAGAAAAGTCAATGACAGTCACACCCTAAACTTAACAGGAAGTCCGCCATGTGGGGTGAAAGAAGCGGCCACTAAATTCGCACCACTTGCGCAGAAAGATGCAAATCATTGTGTTTTAATCTAAATGGCCCCAAATTTGGTGAGTATCATCTAGACACGTGTGCCAACCAAAGTTGTGACTTTGTTTTTGATATCTTATCGGGTATGGGTGTGGCAAGCCTGTAACGAGGTGGCCATTTTTGTGAAAATAAAACGTCTCTTAACTCTCAAACGCCTTCTCGGATCGAGTTGGACCCAAAAAGGCGTTTGTGCACATTCATGACCTGAACAAAAAAATATGTAAATAAAAGGGTTATCTTTAGAAATGGCTCTCCAGCGCCCCCTACAAACTTATAATGGACCCAAGAATTTAGTTTGTCATAGAGACATAAAATTTTGTACACACATCTCTTATGTCATGACGAGCATAAAAGCCAATGACAACCACCCCTATCTATAAATGTGTTGCCATAGCAACGTCCCAAAAAATGTGAAAAAAGTCAATGGGAAGTGAAATTTTTAGTTTGTCGTAGGCAAATAAAACTTGGTACACACATCCACCATGGGCTTATGAACAAAAAAACCAATGGGGACCACACCCTATCACACACAGGAAGGCGGCCATTTTGAATTGAAAATGTGAACCGACTTAAAATACACCTCTTTTTTAAAAGAACACAGACAATAGCTGCTTCATTCCACAGACACCAAACTTGGGCAAAATGAGCTAAACACATGTATGTAAAATAGACAGGTGTTTTTCTTGACGTTTTTGCTCGAGTTATATTTTTTTTAATTATAATTCGGTATATATTTTTTTATTATAATTTTTCTGCAAAATGATCCTCAATTTAACCCAGTAAACGAACAACTAAAAGTCATTTTTATTGGTCCCAGACTTCAAGCCCGCAAAAATTTATGTATTTGAAGTCCCAAAAAAAATACGAAAAATGACTCAGTGGCGGCCCTAGAAAAGTCAAAATACATTGGGCCTATGGAAAGTGAAAGTAACTTTTTCCAACGTAGAAAAATGAAACTTGGTATATCCATAGGACACCTCAGGGCAAACAGAAAAGTCAATGACAGTCACACCCTAAACTTAACAGGATGTCCGCCATGTGGGGTGAAACGCGCCACTAAATCGCACTTTGCGCAGAAAGATGCAAATCATTGTGTTTTAATCTAAATGGCCCCAAATTTGGTGAGTATCATCTAGACACGTGTGCCAACCAAAGTTGTAACTTTGTTGTTGATATCTTATCGGGTATGGGTGTGGCAAGCCTGTAACGAGGTGGCCATTTTTGTGAAAATAAACGTCTTATCTCTCAAACGCCTTCTCGGATCGAGTTGGACCCAAAAGGCGTTTGTGCACATTCATGACCTGAACAAAAAATATGTAAATAAAAGGGTTATCTTTAGAAATGGCTCTCCAGCGCCCCTACAAACTTATAATGGGACCCAAGAATTTAGTTTGTTATAGAGACATAAAATTTGGTACACACATCTCTGATGTCATGACGAGCATAAAAGCCAATGACAACCACCCCCTATCTATAAATGTGTTGCCATAGCAACGTCCCAAATATGTGGAAAAAGTCAATGGAAAGTGAAAATTTTAGTTTGTCGTAGGCAAATGAAACTTGGTACACACATCCAGTATGGGCTTATGAACAAAAAAGCCAATGGGCACCACACCCTATCACACACGGGAAGGCGGCCATTTTGAATTGAAAATGTGAACCGACTTAAAATACACCTCTTTTTAAAAGAACACAGACAATAGCTGCTTCATTCCACAGACACCAAACTTGGGCAAAATGAGCTAAACACATGTATGTAAAATAGACAGGTGTTTTTCTTGACGTTTTTGCTCGAGTTATATTTTTTTATTATAATTCGTATATATTTTTTATTATAATTTTTCTGCAAAATGATCCTCAATTTAACCCAGTAAACGAACAACTAAAAGTCATTTTTATTGGTCCCAGACTTCAAGCCCTGGCAAAAATTTATGTATTTGAAGTCCCCGAAAAAAAAAATACGAAAAATGACTCAGTGGCGGCCCCTAGAAAAGTCAAAATACATTGGGCCTATGGAAAGTGAAAGTAACTTTTTTCCAACGTAGAAAAATGAAACTTGGTATATCCATAGGACACCTCAGGGCAAACAGAAAAGTCAATGACAGTCACACCCTAAACTTAACAGGATGTCCGCCATGTGGGTGAAAGGCGGCCACTAAATTGCACCCCTTGCGCAGAAAGATGCAAATCATTGTGTTTTAATCTAAATGGCCCCAAATTTGGTGAGTATCATCTAGACACATGTGCCAACCAAAGTTGTGACTTTGTTGTTGATATCTTATCGGGTATGGGTGTGGCAAGCCTGTAACGAGGTGGCCATTTTTGTGAAAATAAACGTCTCTTAACTCTCAAACGGCTTCTCGGATCGAGTTGGACCCAAAAAGGCGTTTGTGCACATTCATGACCTGAACACAAAAATATGTAAATAAAAGGGTTATCTTTAGAAATGGCTCTCCAGCGCCCCTACAAACTTATAATGGGACCCAAGAATTTAGTTTGTCATAGAGACATAAAATTTGGTACACACATCTCTTATGTCATGACGAGCATAAAAGCCAATGACAACCACCCCTATCTATAAATGTGTTGCCATAGCAACGTCCCAAATATTTGGAAAAAGTCAATGGGAAGTGAAAATTTTAGTTTGTCGTAGGCAAATGAAACTTGGTACACACATCCAGCATGGGCTTATGAACAAAAAGCCAAAGGGGACCACACCCTATCACACACGGGAAGGCGGCCATTTTGAATTGAAAATGTGAACCGACTTAAAATACACCTTTTTTTAAAAGAACACAGAAAATAGCTGCTTCATTCCACAGACACCAAAATTGGGCAAAATGAGCTAAACACATGTATGTAAAATAGACAAGCGTTTTTCTAGACTTTTTGCTCGAGTTATATTTTATTTTATTATAATTTGGTATATTTTTTTATTATAATTTTTCTGCAAAATGATCCTCAATTTGACCCAGTAAACGTGCAACTAAAAGTCATTTTTATTGGTCCCAGACTTCAAGCTCGCGAAAAATTTATGTATTTGAAGTCGCGAAAAAAAATATGAAAAATGACTCAGTGGCGACCCTACAAAAGTCAAAATACATTGGGCCTATGGAAAGTGAAAGTAACTTTTTTCTAACGTAGAAAAATGAAACTTGGTACATCCATAGGACACCTCAGGGCAAACAGAAAAATGTATTACAGCCATATCGTAAACTCAACAGGAAATCTACTATGTTGGGTGTATGCGTGACCACCTAAATTGCACCCCTTGTGTCTAAAGGCTTTTCATCTAAACAGCTCCAAATTTGGTGAGTATCATCTAGACACGTGTGCAAAAAAAAGTTATCAATTTGTTTTTTGATAGATTTGTGGCTGTGGTCGTAATGAGTCTGTGAAGAGGCAACTATTGGGAAATAAATGCCATTTCCCAATTGCCAGGATCCTTCCTTTTGAGGAGGCCCCTCCAGAGCCACGGCTAGAGTCTTAGAAAACTCCTCAGAATCCTTAGGAACCTTGTACTTTTAGACAAGTCATATTTACATTTTGCCTTTTTAAACAGGGGGGTGCAGCGATTCCTGAGTCATCTCAAATCTCCAGCCAGTACTTTTTTTTTCTCGCCTTAGCCCAAGCATAATCTATTATTTTCAAAGGTTCAGACAGCTCCCAGGAAAACCAGGGATTGTGGAGACCTTTAACTCTAAATTACAAGGTGGTGTAGCAGGCCCCAGCAGTAACACAGGCCCGGTTATTTGACAATACCGTGAAGTTTACGCTTTAAAGCACGAAATGCAATCCTCCGAGTGCATGTGTCCCCGCGGTCTCAAGGGAGGCGAGGGCCTTTATCGCCGCTTGCGGCTTTAATTAGGCCCGAGCCGGTGATGACCGGGAGGGCCTATTGTTTTTGCTCGGATTTTTTTTTTTATCTTTCTTCTTCTGCAAAATGATCCTAAATTTAACCCAGTAAACGTGCAACTAAAAGTCATTTGTATTGGTCCCAGACTTCAAGCCCGGCGAAAAATGTATGTATTTGAAGTCGGCGAAAAAAAAATACGAAAAATGACTCAGTGGCGACCCCTACAAAAGTCAAAATACATTGGGCCTATGGAAAGTGAAAGTAACGTTTTTCCAACGTAGAAAAATGAAGCTTGGTACATCCATAGGACATCTCAGGGCAAACAGAAAAGTCTATGACAGCCACACCCTAAACTCAACAGGAAGTCCGTCATGTGGGGTGAAACACGCGGCCACTAAAATCGCACCCCTTGCGCAGAAAGATGCAAATCATTGTGTTTTAATCTAAATGGCCCCAAATTTGGTAAGTATCATCTAGACACGTGTGCCAACCAAAGTTGTGACTTTTTTTCTGATATCTTATCCGGTGGGTGTGGCAAGCCTGTAACGAGGTGGCCATTTTTGTGAAAATAAAATGTATCTTAGCTCTCAAACGCCTTCTCGGATCGAGTTGGACCCAAAAAGGCGTTTGTGCACATTCATGACCTGAACACAAAGATATGTAAATAAAAGGGTTATCTTTAGAAATGGCTCTCCAGCGCCCCCTACAAGCTTATAATGGGACCCACGAATTTAGTTTGTCATAGAGACATAAAATTTGGTACACATCTCTTATGTCATGACGAGCATGAAAGCCAATGACAACCACCATCTATCTATAAATGTGTTGCCATAGCAACGTCCCAAATATGTAGAAAAAGTCAATGGGAAGTGAAAATTCTAGTTTGTCGTAGGCAAATGAAACTTGGTACACACATCCAGTATGGGCTTATGAACAAAAAAGCCAATGGGGACCACACCCTATCACACACGGGAAGGCGGCCATTTTGAATAGAAAATGTAAACTGACTTAGAATACACCTCTTTTTTAAAAGAACACAGAAAATAGCTGCTTCATTCCACAGACACCAAACTTGGGCAAAATGAGCTAAACACATGTATGTAAAATAGACAGGCGTTTTTCTAGACTTTTTTGCTCGTGTTATATTTTATTTTATTATAATTTGGTATATTTTTTTTTATTATAATTTTTCTGCAAAATGATCCTCAATTTGACCCAATAAATGTGCAACTAAAAGTCATTTTAATTGGTCCCAGACTTCAAGCTCTGCGAAAAATTAATGTATTTGAAGTCCCCGAAAAAAAAATATGAAAAATGACTCAGTGGCGACCCCTACAAAAGTCAAAATACATTGGGCCTATGGAAAGTGAAAGTAACTTTTTTCCAACGTAGAAAAATGAAACTTGGTACATCCATAGGACACCTCAGGGCAAACAGAAAAGTTTATTACAGCCATATCGTAAACTCAACAGGAAATCTACTATGTTGGGTGGAATGCGTGACCATCTAAATCGCACCCCTTGTGTCTAAAGGCTTTTCATCTAAACAGCTCCAAATTTGGTGAGTATCATCTAGACACGTGTAAAAAAAAGTTATCAATTTGTTTTTTGATACATTTGTGGCTGTGGTCGTAATGAGTCTGTGAAGAAGCAGCCATTTCTTAGGGAAATAAATGCCATTTCCCAATTGCCAGGATCCTTCCTTTAGAGGAGGCCCCTCCAGAGCCAAGGCTAGAGTCTTAGAAAACTCCTCAGAATCCTTTGGAACTTGTAACCTTGTACTTTTAGACAAGTAATATTTACATTTTGCCTTTTAAACAGGGGTGCAGTGATTCCTGAGTCATCGCAAATCTCCAGCCAGTACTTTGTTTTTCTCGCCTTAGCCCAAGCATAATCTATTATTTTCAAAGGTTCAGACAGCTCCCAGGAAAACCAGGGATTGTGGAGACCTTTAACTCTAAATTACAAGGTGGTGTAGCAGGCCCCAGCAGTAGCACAGGCCCGGTTATTTGACATTACCCTGAAGTTTACGCTTTAAAGCACAAATGCAATCCTCCGAGTGCATGTGTCCCCGCATGATCTCAAGGGAGGCGAGGGCCTTTATCGCCGCTTGCGGCTTTAATTAGGCCCGAGCCGGGGATGACCGGGAGGGCCTATTGTTTTTGCTCTGATCATTTTTATTTTTTATTAGGCCCGAGCCGGTGATGACCGGGAGGGCCTATTTTTTTTTTTTTTTTTTTTTATTTTTATTGTGACCAAATGATCCTAAATTTGACCCAGTGAACATGCACGAAAAGTCATTTTTATTGGTCCCAGACTTCAAGCTCGGCGAAAATGGTATGTTTTTGAAGTGAAAAAAATACGAGAAATGAGTCAGTGGCGACCCCTACAAAATCAAAATACATTGGGCCTATGGAAAGTGAAAGTAACTTTTTTCCAACGTAGAAAAATGAAACTTGGTACATCCATAGGACACCTCAGGGCAAACAGAAAAGTCAATGACAGTCACACCCTAAACTCAACAGGAAGTCCGCCATGTGGGGTGAAACGCCGCCACTAAAATCGCACTTTGCGCAGAAAGATGCAAATCATTGTGTTTTAATCTAAATGGCCCCAAATTTGGTGAGTATCATCTAGACACATGTGCCAACCAAAGTTGTGACTTTGTTTATGATATCTTATCGGGTATGGGTGTGGCAAGCCTGTAACGAGGTGGCCATTTTTGTGAAAATAAAATGTCTCTTAACTCTCAAACACCTTCTCGGATCGAGTTGGACCCAAAAAGGCGTTTGTGCACATTCATGACCTGAACACAAAAATATGTAAATAAAAGGGTTATCTTTAGAAATGGCTCTCCAGCGCCCCTACAAACCTATAATAGGACCTAAGAATTTAGTTTGTCATAGAGACATAAAATTTGGTACACACATCTCTTATGTCATGACGAGCATAAAAGCCAATGACAACCACCCCTATCTATAAATGTGTTGCCATAGCAACGCTGCAAAAATGTGGAAAAAGTCAATGGGAAGTGAAAATTTTAGTTTGTTGTAGGCAAATGAAACTTGGTACACACATCCACCATGGGCTTATGAACAAAAAGCCAATGGGGACCACACCCTATCACACACGGAAGGCGGCCATTTTGAATTGAAAATGTGAACCGACTTAAAATACACCTCTTTTTAAAAGTACACAGACAATAGCTGCTTCATTCCACAGACACCAAACTTGGGCAGAATGAGCTAAACACGTGTATGTAAAATAGACAAGTGTTTTCTAGACTTTTTGCTCGAGTTATATATTTTTAGGCCCGAGCGGTGATAGCCGGGAGGGCCTATTATTTTTGCTTTTTTTTTTTTTTTTTATCTTTATTGTGACCAAATGATCCTAAATTTGACCCAGTGAACATGCACAAAAGTCATTATATTGGTCCCAGACTTCAAGCTCGGCAAAAATGGTATGTATTTGAATAAAAAAAAACGAAAAATGACTCAGTGGCGAATTCCCTACAAAATCAAAATACATTGGGCCTATGGAAAGTGAAAGTAACGTTTTTCCAACGTAGAAAAATGAAACTTGGTATATCCATAGGACACCTCAGGGCAAACAGAAAAGTCAATGACAGTCACACCCTAAACTTAACAGGAAGTCCGCCATGTGGGGTGAAACGCGCCACTAAAATCGCACTTGCGCAGAAAGATGCAAATCATTGTGTTTTAATCTAAATGGCCCCAAATTTGGTGAGTATCATCTAGACACGTGTGCCAACCAAAGTTGTGACTTTGTTGTTGATATCTTATCGGGTATGGGTGTGGCAAGCCTGTAACGAGGTGGCCATTTTTGTGAAAATAAAACGTCCTCTAACTCTCAAACGCCTTCTCGGATCGAGTTGGACCCAAAAAGGCGTTTGTGCACATTCATGACCTGAACACAAAAATATGTAAATAAAAGGGTTATCTTTAGAAATGGCTCTCCAGCGCCCCTACAAACTTATAATGGACCCAAGAATTTAGTTTGTCATAGAGACATAAAATTTTGTACACACATCTCTTATGTCATGACAAGCATAAAAGCCAATGACAACCACCCCTATCTATAAATGTGTTGCCATAGCAACGCCCCAAAAATGTGAAAAAGTCAATGGGAAGTGAAATTTTTAGTTTGTTGTAGGCAAATAAAACTTGGTACACACATCCACCATGGGCTTATGAACAAAAAAGCCAATGGGGACCACACCCTATCACACACAGGAAGGCGGCCATTTTGAATTGAAAATGTGAACCGACTTAAAATACACCTCTTTTTTAAAAGTACACAGAAAAAGCTGCTTCATTCCACAGACACCAAACTTGGGCAAAATGAGCTAAACACATGTATGTAAATGAGACAAGTGTTTTTCTAGACTTTTTTGCTCGAGTTATATATTTTTTTATTATAATTTGGTATATATTTTTTTATTATAATTTTTCTGCAAAATGATCCTCAATTTAACCCAGTAAACGATAAACTAAAAGTCATTTTTATTGGTCCCAGACTTCAAGCCCGGCAAAAAATGTATGTATTTGAAGTCCCCGAAAAAAAAAATACGAAAAATGACTCAGTGGCGGCCCCTAGAAAAGTCAAAATACATTGGGCCTAAGGAAAGTGAAAGTAACTTTTTTCCAACGTAGAAAAATGAAACTTGGTATATCCATAGGACACCTCAGGGCAAACAGAAAAGTCAATGACAGTCACACCCTAAACTCAACAGGAAGTCCGCCATGTGGGTGAAAGGCGCGCCACTAAATCGCACTTTGCGCAGAAAGATGCAAATCATTGTGTTTTAATCTAAATGGCCCCAAATTTGGTGAGTATCATCTAGACACATGTGCCAACCAAAGTTGTGACTTTGTTGTTGATATCTTATCGGGTATGGGTGTGGCAAGCCTGTAACGAGGTGGCCATTTTTGTGAAAATAAAACGTCTCTTAACTCTCAAACGGCTTCTCGGATCGAGTTGGACCCAAAAAGGCGTTTGTGCACATTCATGACCTGAACACAAAAATATGTAAATAAAAGGGTTATCTTTAGAAATGGCTCTCCAGCGCCCCTACAAACTTATAATGGGACCCAAGAATTTAGTTTGTCATAGAGACATAAAATTTGGTACACACATCTCTTATGTCATGACGAGCATAAAAGCCAATGACAACCACCCCTATCTATAAATGTGTTGCCATAGCAACGCCCCAAATATTTGGAAAAAGTCAATGGGAAGTGAAAATTTTAGTTTGTCGTAGGCAAATGAAACTTGGTACACACATCCAGCATGGGCTTATGAACAAAAAGCCAATGGGGACCACACCCTATCACAAACGGGAAGGCGGCCATTTTGAATTGAAAATGTGAACCGACTTAAAATACACCTCTTTTTAAAAGAACTCAGAAAATAGCTGCTTCATTCCACAGACACCAAACTTGGGCAAAATGAGCTAAACACATGTATGTAAAATAGACAAGCGTTTTTCTAGACTTTTTTGCTCGAGTTATATTTTATTTTATTATAATTTGGTATATTTTTTTTTATTATAATTTTTCTGCAAAATGATCCTCAATTTGACCCAGTAAACGTCAACTAAAAGTAATTTTTATTGGTCCCAGACTTCAAGCTCGGCGAAAAATTTATGTATTTGAAGTCAAAAAAAAAATATGAAAAATGACTCAGTGGCGATCCCTACAAAAGTCAAAATACATTGGGCCTATGGAAAGTGAAAGTAACTTTTTTCCAACGTAGAAAAATGAAACTTGGTACATCCATAGGACACCTCAGGGCGAACAGAAAATGTATTACAGCCATATCGTAAACTCAACAGGAAATCTACTATGTTGGGTGTATGCGTGACCACCTAAATTGCACCCCTTGTGTCTAAAGGCTTTTCATCTAAACAGCTCCAAATTTGGTGAGTATCATCTAGACACGTGTGCAAAAAAAAGTTATCAATTTGTTTTTTGATAGATTTGTGGCTGTGGTCATAATGAGTCTGTGAAGAGGCAACTATTGGGAAATAAATGCCATTTCCCAATTGCCAGGATCCTTCTCAACAGAAAATGTTGGGTGGAATACATGACCACCTAAATCGCATACTTTTGTGCTAAAGGGTTTTCATCTAAACAGCTCCAAATTTGCTTTAAAGCACGACATGCAATCCTCCGAATATATGTGTCCCGCGTCTCAAGGGAGGCGAGGGCCTTTATCGCCGCTATGCGGCTTTAATTAGGCCCGAGCCGGTGATGACCGGGAGGGCCTATTGTTTTGCTCGGATTTTTTTATCTTTCTTCCGACCAAATGATCCTAAATTTGACCCAGTGAACATGCACGAAAAGTCATTTTTATTGGTCCCAGACTTCAAGCTCGGCGAAAATGGTATGTTTTGAAGTCGCCAAAAAAATACGAAAATGACTCAGTGGCGACCCTACAAAATCAAAATACATTGGGCCTATGGAAAGTGAAAGTAACTTTTTTCCAACGTAGAAAAATGAAACTTGGTACATCAATAGGACACCTCAGGGCAAACAGAAAAGTCAATGACAGTCACACTCTAAACTCAACAGGAAGTCCGCCATGTGGGGTGAAACGCGTGGCCACTAAAATCGCACCTTGCGCAGAAAGATGCAAATCATTGTGTTTTAATCTAAATGGCCCCAAATTTGGTGAGTATCATCTAGACACGTGTGCCAACCAAAGTTGTGACTATGTTTTTGATATCTTATCGGGTATGGGTGTGGCAAGCCTGTAAAGAGGTGGCCATTTTTGTGAAAATATAACGTCTCTTAACTCTCAAACGCCTTCTCGGATCGAGTTGGACCCAAAAAGGCGTTTGTGCACATTCATGACCTGAACACAAAAATATGTAAATAAAAGGGTTATCTTTAGAAATGGCTCTCCAGCGCCCCTACAAACCTATAAATGGGACCTAAGAATTTAGTTTGTCATAGAGACATAAAATTTGGTACACACATCTCTTATGTCATGACGAGCATAAAAGCCAATGACAACCCCCTCCTATCTATAAATGTGTTGCCATAGCAACGTCCCAAAAATGTGGAAAAAGTCAATGGGAAGTGAAAATTTTAGTTTGTTGTAGGCAAATGAAACTTGGTACACATCCAGCATGGACTTATGAACAAAAAGCCAATGGGGACCACACCCTATCACACACGGAAGGCGGCCATTTTGAATTGAAAATGTGAACCGACTTAAAATACACCTCTTTTTAAAAGTACACAGACAATAGCTGCTTCATTCCACAGACACCAAACTTGGGCAAAATGAGCTAAACATATGTATGTAAAATAGACAAGCGTTTTTCTAGACTTTTTTGCTCGAGTTATATTTTTTTTTATTATAATTCGGTATATTTTTTTAATCATATTTTTCTGCAAAATGATCCTCAATTTAACCCAGTAAACGTACAACTAAAAGTCATTTTTATTGGTCCCAGATTTCAAGCCCAGCAAACAATTTATGTATTTGAAGTCCCCGAAAAAAAAATATGAAAAATGACTCAGTGGCGACCCCTAGAAAAGTCAAAATACATCGGGCCTATGGAAAGTGAAAGTAACTTTATTCCAATGTAGAAAAATGAAACTTGGTACATCCATAGGACACCTCAGGACAAACAGAAAAGTCAATGACAGCCACACTCTAAACTCAACAGGAAGAACGACATGTGGGGTGAAACGCATGGCCACTAAAATCGCACTTTGCGCAAAAAGATGCAAATCATTGTGTTTTAATCTAAATGGCCCCAAATTTGGTGAGTATCATCTAGACACGTGTGCCAACCAAAGTTGTGACTATGTTTTTGATATCTTATCGGGTATGGGTGTGGCAAGCCTGTAAAGAGGTGGCCATTTTTGTGAAAATAAAATGTCTCTTAACTCTCAAACGCCTTCTCGGATCGAGTTGGACCCAAAAAGGCGTTTGTGCACATTCATGACCTGAACACAAAGATATGTAAATAAAAGGGTTATCTTTAGAAATGGCTCTCCAGCGCCCCTACAAACTTATAATGGGACCCAAGAATTTAGTTTGTCATAGAGACATAAAATTTTGTACACACATCTCTTATGTCATGACGAGCATAAAAGCCAATGACAACCACCCCCTATCTATAAATGTGTTGCCATAGCAACGTCCCAAAAATGTGGAAAAAGTCAATGGGAAGTGAAATTTTTAGTTTGTTGTAGGCAAATGAAACTTGGTACACACATCCACCATGGGCTTATGAACAAAAAGCCAATTGGGACCACACCCTATCACACACGGAAGGCGGCCATTTTGAATTGAAAATGTGAACCGACTAAAAATACACCTCTTTTTTAAAAGTACACATACAATTGCTGCTTCATTCCACAGACACCAAACTTGGGCAAAATGAGCTAAACACATGTATGTAA
Source organism: Perccottus glenii (assembly GCA_024416835.2). Taxonomy (NCBI): domain Eukaryota; kingdom Metazoa; phylum Chordata; class Actinopteri; order Gobiiformes; family Odontobutidae; genus Perccottus; species Perccottus glenii. The sequence continues at coordinate 3,853,714 of CM044549.2, read as the reverse complement.
AATAGACAAGCGTTTTTCTAGACTTTTTTGCTCGAGTTATATTTTATTTTATTATAATTTGGTATATTTTTTTTAATACAATTTTTCTGCAAAATGGTCCTCAATTTGACCCAGTAAACGTGCAACTAAAAGTCATTTTTATTGGTCCCAGACTTCAAGCTGGCGAAAAATTTATGTATTTGAAGTCGCTAAAAAAATATAAAAAGGACTCAGTGGCGACCCTAGAAAAGTCAAAATACATTGGGCCTATTGAAAGTGAAAGTAACTTTTTTCCAACGTAGAAAAATGAAACTTGGTACATCCATAGGACACCTCAGGGCAAACAGAAAAATGTATTACAGCCATATCGTAAACTCAACAGGAAATCTACTATGTTGGGTGGAATGCGTGACCACCTAAATTGCACCCTTGTGTCTAAAGGCTTTTCATCTAAACAGCTCCAAATTTGGTGAGTATCATCTAGACACGTGTGCAAAAAAGTTATCAATTTGTTTTTTGATAGATTTGTGGCTGTGGTCGTAATGAGTCTGTGAAGAGGCAACTATTGGGAAATAAATGCCATTTCCCAATTGCCAGGATCCTTCTCAACAGAAAATGTTGGGTGGAATACATGACCACCTAAATCGTACACTTTGTGCTAAAGGGTTTTCATCTAAACAGCTCCAAATTTGCTTTAAAGCACGACATGCAATCCTCCGAATATATGTGTCCTCGCGGTCTCAAGGGAGGCGAGGGCCTTTATCGCCGCTTGCGGCTTTAATTAGGCCCGAGCCGGTGATGACCGGGAGGGCCTATTGTTTTTGCTCGGATTTTTTTTTTTTTTTTTTTTTTTAATTTTTTATTATTTTTATTTTTCTTTTCCACCTATGATCCTAAATTTGACCCAGTGAACATGCACTAAAAGTCATTTTATTGGTCCCAGACTTCAAGCTAAAAATTTATGTATTTGAAGTCGCCAAAAAAATACGAAAAATGACTCAGTGGCGACCCCTACAAAATCAAAATACATTGGGCCTATGGAAAGTGAAAGTAACTTTTTCCAACGTAGAAAAATGAAACTTGGTATATCCATAGGACACCTCAGGGCAAACAGAAAAGTCAATGACAGTCACACCCTAAACTCAACAGGAAGTCCGCCATGTGGGGTGAAACGCGCCACTAAAATCGCACTTTGCGCAGAAAGATGCAAATCATTGTGTTTTAATCTAAATGGCCCCAAATTTGGTGAGTATCATCTAGACACGTGTGCCAACCAAAGTTGTAACTTTGTTTTTGATATCTTATCGGGTATGGGTGTGGCAAGCCTGTAACGAGGTGGCCATTTTTGTGAAAATAAAACGCTCTTAACTCTCAAACGCCTTCTCGGATCGAGTTGGACCCAAAAAGGCGTTTGTGCACATTCATGACCTGAACAAAAAATATGTAAATAAAAGGGTTATCTTTAGAAATGGCTCTCCAGCGCCCCTACAAACTTATAATGGACCCAAGAATTTAGTTTGTCATAGAGACATAAAATTTTGTACACACATCTCTTATGTCATGACGAGCATAAAAGCCAATGACAACCACCCCTATCTATAAATGTGTTGCCATAGCAACGCCCCAAAAATGTGAAAAAGTCAATGGGAAGTGAAATTTTTAGTTTGTTGTAGGCAAATAAAACTTGGTACACACATCCACCATGGGCTTATGAACAAAAAGCCAATGGGGACCACACCTATCACACACAGGAAGGCGGCCATTTTGAATTGAAAATGTGAACCGACTTAAAATACACCTCTTTTTTAAAAGTACACAGACAATAGCTGCTTCATTCCACAGACACCAAACTTGGGCAAAATGAGCTAAACACATGTATGTAAAAGAGACAAGTGTTTTTCTAGACTTTTTTGCTCGAGTTATATTTTTTTAAATTATAATTCGGTATATATTTTTTTATTATAATTTTTCTGCAAAATGATCCTCAATTTAACCCAGTAAACGAACAACTAAAAGTCATTTTTATTGGTCCCAGACTTCAAGCCCGGCAAAAAATTTATGTATTTGAATTCCCCGAAAAAAAAAATACGAAAAATGACTCAGTGGCGGCCCCTAGAAAAGTCAAAATACATTGGGCCTATGGAAAGTGAAAGTAACTTTTTTCCAACGTAGAAAAATGAAACTTGGTATATCCATAGGACACCTCAGGGCAAACAGAAAAGTCAATGACAGCCACACCCTAAACTTAACAGGATGTCCGCCATGTGGGGTGAAAGGCGCGCCACTAAATTCGCACTTTGCGCAGAAAGATGCAAATCATTGTGTTTTAATCTAAATGGCCCCAAATTTGGTGAGTATCATCTAGACACGTGTGCCAACCAAAGTTGTGACTTTGTTGTTGATATCTTATCGGGTATGGGTGTGGCAACCCTGTAACGAGGTGGCCATTTTTGTGAAAATTAAACGTCTCTTAACTCTCAAACGCCTTCTCGGATCGAGTTGGACCCAAAAAGGCGTTTGTGCACATTCATGACCTGAACACAAAGATATGTAAATAAAAGGGTTATCTTTAGAAATGGCTCTCCAGCGCCCCTACAAACTTATAATGGGACCCAAGAATTTAGTTTGTCATAGAGACATAACATTTGGTACACACATCTCTTATGTCATGACGAGCATAAAAGCCAATGACAACCACCCCCTATCTGTAAATGTGTTGCCATAGCAACGTCCCCAAAAATGTGAAAAAGTCAATGGAAGTGAAATTTTTAGTTTGTTGTAGGCAAATGAAACTTGGTACACACATCCAACATGGGCTTATGAACAAAAAAGCCAATGGGGACCACACCCTATCACACACGGGAAGGCGGCCATTCACACATGTGTGTGGTACACACATCTCTTATGTCATGACGAGCAGCCGGTGATGACCGGGAGGGCCTATTGTTTTTGCTCGGATTTTTTTTTTTTTTTTTAATTTTTTATTATTTTTTATTTTTCTTTTCCACCTATGATCCTAAATTTGACCCAGTGAACATGCACGAAAAGTCATTTTATTGGTCCCAGACTTCAAGCTCGGCGAAAAATTTATGTATTTGAAGTCGCCGAAAAAAAATACGAAAAATGACTCAGTGGCGACCCCTACAAAATCAAAATACATTGGGCCTATGGAAAGTGAAAGTAACTTTTTTCCAACGTAGAAAAATGAAACTTGGTATATCCATAGGACACCTCAGGGCAAACAGAAAAGTCAATGACAGTCACACCCTAAACTCAACAGGAAGTCCGCCATGTGGGGTGAAACGCGCGGCCACTAAAATCGCACTTGCGCAGAAAGATGCAAATCATTGTGTTTTAATCTAAATGGCCCCAAATTTGGTGAGTATCATCTAGACACGTGTGCCAACCAAAGTTGTAACTTTGTTTTGATATCTTATCGGGTATGGGTGTGGCAAGCCTGTAACGAGGTGGCCATTTTTGTGAAAATAAAACGTCTCTTAACTCTCAAACGCCTTCTCGGATCGAGTTGGACCCAAAAGGCGTTTGTGCACATTCATGACCTGAACAAAAAATATGTAAATAAAAGGGTTATCTTTCGAAATGGCTCTCCAGCGCCCCTACAAACTTATAATGGACCCAAGAATTTAGTTTGTCATAGAGACATAAAATTTTGTACACACATCTCTTATGTCATGACGAGCATAAAAGCCAATGACAACCACCCCTATCTATAAATGTGTTGCCATAGCAACGCCCCAAAAATGTGAAAAAGTCAATGGGAAGTGAAATTTTTAGTTTGTTGTAGGCAAATAAAACTTGGTACACACATCCACCATGGGCTTATGAACAAAAAGCCAATGGGGACCACACCCTATCACACACAGGAAGGCGGCCATTTTGAATTGAAAATGTGAACCGACTTAAAATACACCTCTTTTTAAAAGTACACAGACAATAGCTGCTTCATTCCACAGACACCAAACTTGGGCAAAATGAGCTAAACACATGTATGTAAAAGAGACAAGTGTTTTTCTAGACTTTTTGCTCGAGTTATATTTTTAAATTATAATTCGTATATATTTTTTATTATAATTTTTCTGCAAAATGATCCTCAATTTAACCCAGTAAACGAACAACTAAAAGTCATTTTTATTGGTCCCAGACTTCAAGCCCGGCAAAAATTTATGTATTTGAATTCCCTAAAAAAAAATACGAAAAATGACTCAGTGGCGGCCCCTAGAAAAGTCAAAATACATTGGGCCTATGGAAAGTGAAAGTAACTTTTTCCAACGTAGAAAAATGAAACTTGGTATATCCATAGGACACCTCAGGGCAAACAGAAAAGTCAATGACAGCCACACCTAAACTTAACAGGATGTCCGCCATGTGGGGTGAAAGGCGCGCCACTAAATTCGCACCTTGCGCAGAAAGATGCAAATCATTGTGTTTTAATCTAAATGGCCCCAAATTTGGTGAGTATCATCTAGACACGTGTGCCAACCAAAGTTGTGACTTTGTTGTTGATATCTTATCGGGTATGGGTGTGGCAACCCTGTAACGAGGTGGCCATTTTTGTGAAAATTAAACGTCTTAACTCTCAAACGCCTTCTCGGATCGAGTTGGACCCAAAAAGGCGTTTGTGCACATTCATGACCTGAACACAAAGATATGTAAATAAAAGGGTTATCTTTAGAAATGGCTCTCCAGCGCCCCTACAAACTTATAATGGGACCCAAGAATTTAGTTTGTCATAGAGACATAACATTTGGTACACACATCTCTTATGTCATGACGAGCATAAAAGCCAATGACAACCACCCCTATCTGTAAATGTGTTGCCATAGCAACGTCCCAAAAATGTGAAAAAAGTCAATGGGAAGTGAAATTTTTAGTTTGTTGTAGGCAAATGAAACTTGGTACACACATCCAACATGGGCTTATGAACAAAAAGCCAATGGGGACCACACCCTATCACACACGGAAGGCGGCCATTTTGAATTGAAAATGTGAACCGACTTAAAATACACCTCTTTTTAAAAGTACACAGACAATAGCTGCTTCATTCCACAGACACCAAACTTGGGCAAAATGAGCTAAACATATGTATGTAAAAGAGACAAGCGTTTTTCTAGACTTTTTTGCTCGAGTTATATTTTTTAAATTATAATTCATATATTTTTTTATCATATTTTTCTGCAAAATGATCCTCAATTTAACCCAGGAAACGTACAACTAAAAGTCATTTTTATTGGTCCCAGATTTCAAGCCCAGCAAAAATTTATGTATTTGAAGTCCCGAAAAAAATACAAAAATGACTCAGTGGCGACCCCTAGAAAAGTCAAAATACATTGGGCCTATGGAAAGTGAAAGTAACTTTTTTCCAACGTAGAAAAATGAAACTTGGTACATCCATAGGACACCTCAGGGCAAACAGAAAATTTTATTACAGCCATACTGTAAACTCAACAGGAAATCTACTATGTTGGGTAGAATGCGTGACCATCTAAATTGCACCCCTTGTGTCTAAAGGCTTTTCATCTAAACACCTCCAAATTTGGTGAGTTTCATCTAGACACGTGTGCTGTGTGCCAAAGCAAAAGTTATCAATTTGTTTTTTGTTACATTTGTGGCTGTGGTCGAATGAGTCTGTGAAGAGGCAACCTTTGGGAAATAAATGCCATTTCAATTGCCATGATCCTTCCTTTAGAGGAGGCCCTCCAGAGCCACGGCTAGAGTCTTAGAAAACTCCTCAGAATCCTTTTACCGTGAAGTTTACGCTTTAAAGCACGAAATGCACTCCTACGAGTGCATGTGTCCCCGCTGTCTCAAGGAGGCGAGGGTCTTATCGCCGCTATGCGGCTTTAATTTTTTTTTCTTTTTTTTATTGTCGACCTAAGATTCTAAATTTGACCCAGTGAACATGAACGAAAAGTCATTTTTATTGGTCCCAGCCTTCAAGCCCGGCAAAAATTTATGTATTTGAAGTCAAAGAAAAATACGAAAAATGACTCAGTGGCGAATTCTACAAAATCAAAATACATTGGGCCTATGGAAAGTGAAAGTAACTTTTTCCAACGTAGAAAAATGAAACTTGGTACATCCATAGGACATCTCAGGGCAAACAGAAAAGTCAATGACAACCACCCCCTATCTATAAATGTGTTGCCATAGCAACGTCAAAAATGTGGAAAAAGTCAATGGGAAGTGAAATTTTTAGTTTGTTGTAGGCAAATGAAACTTGGTACACACATCCACCATGGGCTTATGAACAAAAAGCCAATGGGGACCACACCCTATCACACACGGAAGGCGGCCATTTTGAATTGAAAATGTGAACCGACTTAAAATACACCTCTTTTTTAAAAGTACACAGACAATAGCTGCTTCATTCCACAGACACCAAACTTGGGCAAAATGAGCTAAACACATGTATGTAAAATAGACAAGCGTTTTTCTAGACTTTTTTGCTCGAGTTATATTTTTTTTTATTATAATTTGGTATATATTTTTTATACAAATTTTTTTGCAAAATGATCTTAAATTTGACCCAGTAAACGCAACTAAAAGTCATTTTTATTGGTCCCAGACTTCAAGCCCAAAAAATTTATGTATTTGAAGTCAAAAAAATAAAAATGACTCAGTGGCGAATTTAGAAAAGTCAAAATACATTGGGCCTATGGAAAGTGAAAGTAAATTTTTCCAATGTAGAAATACAAAACTTGGTACATCCATAGGACACCTCAGGGCAAACAGAAAAGTTTATTACAGCCATACCGTAAACTCAACAGAAAATCTACTATGTTGGGTGAAATGCGTGACCACCTAAATCGCACCCCTTGTGTCTAAAGGCTTTTCATCTAAACAGCTCCAAATTTGGTGAGTATCATCTAGACACGTGTGCAAAAAAAAGTTATCAATTTGTTTTTTGATAGATTTGTGGCTGTGGTCGTAATAAGTCTGTGAAGAGGCAACTATTGGGAAATAAATGCCATTTCCCAATTGCCAGGATCCTTCTCAACAGAAAATGTTGGGTGGAATACATGACCACCTAAATCGTACACTTTGTGCTAAAGGGTTTTCATCTAAACAGCTCCAAATTTGCTTTAAAGCACGACATGCAATCCTCCGAATATATGTGTCCCCACGGTCTCAAGGGAGGCGAGGGCCTTTATCGCCGCTATGCTTTAATTAGGCCCGAGCCGGTGATGGCCGGGAGGGCCTATTGTTTTTGCTCGGATTTTTTTTTTTTTTTTTTTTTTTTTTTTTTTTTTTTTAGGCCCGAGCCGGTGATGGCCGGGAGGGCCTATTGTTTTTGCTCGGATTTTTTTTTTTTTTTTTTTTTTTTTTTTTTTTTTTATCTTTCTTGTCGACCTATGATCCTAAATTTGACCCAGTGAACATGCACGAAAAGTCATTTTATTGGTCCCAGACTTCAAGCTCGGCGAAAAATTTATGTATTTGAAGTCAGAAAAAAAATACGAAAAATGACTCAGTGGCGACCCCTACAAAATCAAAATACATTGGGCCTATGGAAAGTGAAAGTAACTTTTTTCCAACGTAGAAAAATGAAACTTGGTATATCCATAGGACACCTCAGGGCAAACAGAAAAGTCAATGACAGTCACACCCTAAACTTAACAGGAAGTCCGCCATGTGGGGTGAAACGCGCCACTAAAATCGCAACCCTTCGCAGAAAGATGCAAATCATTGTGTTTTAATCTAAATGGCCCCAAATTTGGTGAGTATCATCTAGACACGTGTGCCAACCAAAGTTGTGACTTTGTTGTTGATATCTTATCGGGTATGGGTGTGGCAAGCCTGTAACGAGGTGGCCATTTTTGTGAAAATAAAACGCTCTTATCTCTCAAACGCTTCTCGGATCGAGTTGGACCCAAAAAGGCGTTTGTGCACATTCATGACCTGAACACAAAAATATGTAAATAAAAGGGTTATCTTTAGAAATGGCTCTCCAGCGCCCCTACAAACTTATAATGGGACCCAAGAATTTAGTTTGTCATAGAGACATAAAATTTGGTACACACATCTCTTATGTCATGACGAGCATAAAAGCCAATGACAACCACCCCTATCTATAAATGTGTTGCCATAGCAACGCCCCAAATATTTGGAAAAAGTCAATGGGAAGTGAAAATTTTAGTTTGTCGTAGGCAAATGAAACTTGGTACACACATCCAGCATGGGCTTATGAACAAAAAGCCAATGGGGACCACACCTATCACACACGGAAGGTGGCCATTTTGAATTGAAAATGAACCAATTAAAATACACCTCTTTTTAAAAGAACTCAGAAAAATAGCTGCTTCATTCCACAGACACCAAACTTGGGCAAAATGAGCTAAACACATGTATGTAAATGAGACAAGTGTTTTTCTAGACTTTTTGCTCGAGTTATATTTTTAATTATAATTTGTTATATATTTTTTATTATAATTTTTCTGCAAAATGATCCTCAATTTAACCCAGTAAACGAACAACTAAAAGTCATTTTTATTGGTCCCAGACTTCAAGCCCGGCAAAAATGTATGTATTTGAAGTCCCTAAAAAAATACGAAAAATGACTCAGTGGCGGCCCCTAGAAAAGTCAAAATACATTGGGCCTATGGAAAGGGAAAGTAACTTTTTTCCAACGTAGAAAAATTAAACTTGGTACATCCATAGGACACCTCAGGGCAAACTGAAAAGTTTATTACAGCCATATCGTAAACTCAACAGAAAATCTACTATGTTGGGTGTAATGCGTGACCACCTAAATCGCACCCCTTCTGTCTAAAGTCTAAACAGCTCCAAATTTGGTGAGTATCATCTAGACATGTGTGCAAAAAAAAGTTATCAATTTGTTTTTTGATACATTTGTGGCTGTGGTCGTAATGGGTCTGTGAAGAGGCAACCTTTGGGAAATAAATGCCATTTCCCAATTGCCAGGATCCTTCCTTTAGAGGAGGCCCCTCCAGAGCCACGGCTAGTCTTAGAAAACTCCTCAGAATCCTTTTACCGTGAAGTTTACGCTTTAAAGCACGAGTGCATGTGTCCCCGCGGTCTCAAGGGAGGCGAGGGCCTTTATCGCCGCTTGCGGCTTTAATTTTTTTTATCTTTCTTGTCGACCTATGATCCTAAATTTGACCCAGTGAACATGCACAAAAAGTCATTATATTGGTCCCAGACTTCAAGCTCGGCAAAAATGGTATGTATTTGAAGACGCCAAAAAAATACTAAAAATGACTCAGTGGCGAATTTCTACAAAAGTCAAAATACATTGGGCCTATGGAAAGTGAAAGTAACTTTTTTCCAACGTAGAAAAATGAAACTTGGTATATCCATAGGACACCTCAGGGCAAACAGAAAAGTCAATGACAGTCACACCCTAAACTTAACAGGAAGTCCGCCATGTGGTGAAACGCGCCACTAAAATCGCACTTTGCGCAGAAAGATGCAAATCATTGTGTTTTAATCTAAATGGCCCCAAATTTGGTGAGTATCATCTAGACACGTGTGCCAACCAAAGTTGTGACTTTGTTGTTGATATCTTATCGGGTATGGGTGTGGCAAGCCTGTAACGAGGTGGCCATTTTTGTGAAAATAAAACGCCTTAACTCCTCAAACGCCTTCTCGGATCGAGTTGGACCCAAAAAGGCGTTTGTGCACATTCATGACCTGAACACAAAAATATGTAAATAAAAGGGTTATCTTTAGAAATGGCTCTCCAGCGCCCCTACAAACTTATAATGGACCCAAGAATTTAGTTTGTCATAGAGACATAAAATTTTGTACACACATCTCTTATGTCATGACGAGCATAAAAGCCAATGACAACCACCCCTATCTATAAATGTGTTGCCATAGCAACGCCCCAAAAATGTGAAAAAGTCAATGGGAAGTGAAATTTTTAGTTTGTTGTAGGCAAATAAAACTTGGTACACACATCCACCATGGGCTTATGAACAGAAAAGCCAATGGGGACCACACCCTATCACACACAGGAAGGCGGCCATTTTGAATTGAAAATGTGAACCGACTTAAAATACACCTCTTTTTTAAAAGTACACAGAAAAAGCTGCTTCATTCCACAGACACCAAACTTGGGCAAAATGAGCTAAACACATGTATGTAAATGAGACAAGTGTTTTTCTAGACTTTTTGCTCGAGTTATATTTTTTTATTATAATTCGTATATATTTTTTTATTATAATTTTTCTGTAAAATGATCCTCAATTTAACCCAGTAAACGAACAACTAAAAGTCATTTTTATTGGTCCCAGACTTCAAGCCTGGCAAAAATTTATGTATTTGAAGTCGCTAAAAAAATACGAAAAATGACTCAGTGGCTAATTCCCTACAAAAGTCAAAATACATTGGGCCTATGGAAAGTGAAAGTAACTTTTTCCAACGTAGAAAAATGAAACTTGGTATATCCATAGGACACCTCAGGGCAAACAGAAAAGTCAATGACAGTCACACCCTAAACTTAACAGGAAGTCCGCCATGGGGTGAAAGGCGGCCACTAAATTCGCACTTGCGCAGAAAGATGCAAATCATTGTGTTTTAATCTAAATGGCCCCAAATTTGGTGAGTATCATCTAGACACATGTGCCAACCAAAGTTGTGACTTTGTTGTTGATATCTTATCGGGTATGGGTGTGGCAAGCCTGTAACGAGGTGGCCATTTTTGTGAAAATAAACGCTCTTAACTCTCAAACGGCTTCTCGGATCGAGTTGGACCCAAAAAGGCGTTTGTGCACATTCATGACCTGAACACAAAAATATGTAAATAAAAGGGTTATCTTTAGAAATGGCTCTCCAGCGCCCCTACAAACTTATAATGGGACCCAAGAATTTAGTTTGTCATAGAGACATAAAATTTGGTACACACATCTCTTATGTCATGACGAGCATAAAAGCCAATGACAACCACCCCTATCTATAAATGTGTTGCCATAGCAACGCCCCAAATATTTGGAAAAAGTCAATGGAAGTGAAAATTTTAGTTTGTCGTAGGCAAATGAAACTTGGTACACACATCCAGCATGGGCTTATGAACAAAAAGCCAATGGGGACCACACCCTATCACACACGGAAGGCGGCCATTTTGAATTGAAAATGTGAACCGACTTAAAATACACCTCTTTTTTAAAAGAACTCAGAAAATAGCTGCTTCATTCCACAGACACCAAACTTGGGCAAAATGAGCTAAACACATGTATGTAAAATAGACAAGCGTTTTTCTAGACTTTTTGCTCGAGTTATATTTTATTTTATTATAATTTGGTATATTTTTTTATTATAATTTTTCTGCAAAATGATCCTCAATTTGACCCAGTAAACGTGCAACTAAAAGTCATTTTTATTGGTCCCAGACTTCAAGCTCGGCAAAAATTTATGTATTTGAAGTCACGAAAAAAATATGAAAAATGACTCAGTGGCGATCCCTACAAAAGTCAAAATACATTGGGCCTATGGAAAGTGAAAGTAACTTTTTTCCAACGTAGAAAAATGAAACTTGGTACATCCATAGGACACCTCAGGGCAACAGAAAATGTATTACAGCCATATCGTAAACTCAACAGGAAATCTACTATGTTGGGTGTATGCGTGACCACCTAAATTGCACCCCTTGTGTCTAAAGGCTTTTCATCTAAACAGCTCCAAATTTGGTGAGTATCATCTAGACACGCAAAAAAAGTTATCAATTTGTTTTTTGATAGATTTGTGGCTGTGGTCAATGAGTCTGTGAAGAGGCAACTATTGGGAAATAAATGCCATTTCCCAATTGCCAGGATCCTTCTCAACAGAAAATGTTGGGTGGAATACATGACCACCTAAATCGTACACTTTGTGCTAAAGGGTTTTCATCTAAACAGCTCCAAATTTGCTTTAAAGCACGACATGCAATCCTCCGAATATATGTGTCCCGCGGTCTCAAGGGAGGCGAGGGCCTTTATATCGCCGCTATGCTTTAATTAGGCCCGAGCCGGTGATGGCCGGGAGGGCCTATTGTTTTTGCTCGGATTTTTTTTTTTTTTTTTTTTTATCTTTCTTGTCGACCTATGATCCTAAATTTGACCCAGTGAACATGCACAAAAGTCATTTTATTGGTCCCAGACTTCAAGCTCGAAAAATTTATGTATTTGAAGTCGCAGAAAAAAATACGAAAAATGACTCAGTGGCGACCCCTACAAAATCAAAATACATTGGGCCTATGGAAAGTGAAAGTAACTTTTTTCCAACGTAGAAAAATGAAACTTAATATATCCATAGGACACCTCAGGGCAAACAGAAAAGTCAATGACAGTCACACCCTAAACTTAACAGGAAGTCCGCCATGTGGGTGAAACGCGCCACTAAAATCGCAACCCTTGCGCAGAAAGATGCAAATCATTGTGTTTTAATCTAAATGGCCCCAAATTTGGTGAGTATCATCTGGACACGTGTGCCAACCAAAGTTGTGACTTTGTTGTTGATATCTTATCGGGTATGGGTGTGGCAAGCCTGTAACGAGGTGGCCATTTTTGTGAAAATAAAACGTCTCTTAACTCTCAAACGCCTTCTCGGATCGAGTTGGACCCAAAAAGGCGTTTGTGCACATTCATGACCTGAACAAAAAATATGTAAATAAAAGGGTTATCTTTAGAAATGGCTCTCCAGCGCCCCTACAAACTTATAATGGACCCAAGAATTTAGTTTGTCATAGAGACATAAAATTTTGTACACACATCTCTTATGTCATGACGAGCATAAAAGCCAATGACAACCACCCCTATCTATAAATGTGTTGCCATAGCAACGTCCCAAAAATGTGAAAAAGTCAATGGGAAGTGGAAATTTTTAGTTTGTTGTAGGCAAATAAAACTTGGTACACACATCCACCATGGGCTTATGAACAAAAAAGCCAATGGGGACCACACCCTATCACACACAGGAAGGCGGTTATTTTGAATTGAAAATGTGAACCGACTTAAAATACACCTCTTTTTAAAAGTACACAGAAAAAGCTGCTTCATTCCACAGACACCAAACTTGGGCAAAATGAGCTAAACACATGTTTGTAAATGAGACAAGTGTTTTTCTAGACTTTTTTGCTCGAGTTATATTTTTTTTAATTATAATTTGTTATATATTTTTTTATTATAATTTTTCTGCAAAATGATCCTCAATTTAACCCAATAAACGAACAACTAAAAGTCATTTTTATTGGTCCCAGACTTCAAGCCCGGCAAAAATGTATGTATTTGAAGTCCCCAAAAAAATACGAAAAATGACTCAGTGGCGGCCCCTAGAAAAGTCAAAATACATTGGGCCTATGGAAAGTGAAAGTAACTTTTTCCAACGTAGAAAATGAAACTTGGTATATCCATAGGACACCTCAGGGCAAACAGAAAAGTCAATGACAGTCACACCCTAAACTTAACAGGAAGTCCGCCATGTGGGGTGAAAGGCGGCCACTAAATTCGCACTTGCGCAGAAAGATGCAAATCATTGTGTTTTAATCTAAATGGCCCCAAATTTGGTGAGTATCATCTAGACACATGTGCCAACCAAAGTTGTGACTTTGTTGTTGATATCTTATCGGTATGGGTGTGGCAAGCCTGTAACGAGGTGGCCATTTTTGTGAAAATAAAACGTCTCTTAACTCTCAAACGGCTTCTCGGATCGAGTTGGACCCAAAAAGGCATTTGTGCACATTCATGACCTGAACACAAAGATATGTAAATAAAAGGGTTATCTTTAGAAATGGCTCTCCAGCGCCCCTACAAACTTATAATGGGACCCAAGAATTGAGTTTGTCATAGAGACATAAAATTTGGTACACACATCTCTTATGTCATGAGCATAAAAGCCAATGACAACCACCCCTATCTATAAATGTGTTGCCATAGCAACGTCCCAAATATTTGGAAAAAGTCAATGGGAAGTGAAAATTTTAGTTTGTCGTAGGCAAATGAAACTTGGTACACACATCCAGCATGGGCTTATGAACAAAAAGCCAATGGGGACCACACCCTATCACACACGGGAAGGCGGCCATTTTGAATTGAAAATGTGAACCGACTTAAAATACACTCTTTTTAAAAGAACTCAGAAAATAGCTGCTTCATTCCACAGACACCAAACTTGGGCAAAATGAGCTAAACACATGTATGTAAATGAGACAAGTGTTTTTCTAGACTTTTTGCTCGAGTTATATTTTTTTATTATAATTCTGTATATATTTTTTTATCATAATTTTTCTGCAAAATGATCCTCAATTTAACCCAGTAAACAACTAAAAGTCATTTTTATTGGTCCCAGATTTCAAGCCCAGCGAAAAATTTATGTATTTGAAGTCCCAAAAAAAAATACGAAAAATGACTCAGTGGCGAATCTAGAAAAGTCAAAATACATTGGTTCTATGGAAAGTGAAAGTAACTTTATTCCAATGTAGAAAATGAAACTTGGTACATCCATAGGACACCTCAGGGCAAACTGAAAAGTTTATTACAGCCATACCGTAAACTCAACAGAAAATCTACTATGTTGGGTGGAATGCGTGACCACCTAAACCGCACTCCCTTGTGTCTAAAGGCTTTTCATCTAAACAGCTCTAAATTTGGTGAGTATCATCTAGACACGTGTGCCAAAAAAAGTTATCAATTTGTTTTTGATACATTTGTGGCTGTGGTCGTAATGAGTCTGTGAAGAGGCAACCTTTGGGAAATAAATGCCATTTCCCAATTGCCAGGATCCTTCCTTTAGAGGAGGCCCCCAGAGCCACGGCTAGAGTCTTAGAAAACTCCTCAGAATCCTTTTACCGTGAAGTTTACGCTTTAGCACGAAATGCACTCCTCCGAGTGCATGTGTCCCCGCTGTCTCAAGGAGGCGAGGGCCTTTATCGCCGCTATGCTTTAATTTTCGTTTATTTTTCTTCTTCTCCACCTATGATCCTAAATTTGACCCAGTGAACATGAATGAAAAGTCATTTTTATTGGTCCCAGCTTCAAGCCCGGCGAAAAATTTATGTATTTGAAGTCGCCAAAAAAATACGAAAATGACTCAGTGGCGACCCTACAAAAGTCAAAATACATTGGGCCTATGGAAAGTGAAAGTAACTTTTTCCAACGTAGAAAAATGAAACTTGGTACATCCATAGGACACCTCAGGGCAAACAGAAAAGTCTAATGACAGCCACACCCTAAACTCAACAGGAAGTCCGCCATGTGGGGTGAAACGTGCCCACTAAAATCGCACTTCTTGCGCAGAAAGATGCAAATCATTGTGTTTTAATCTAAATGGCCCCAAATTTGGTGAGTATCATCTAGACACATGTGCCAACCAAAGTTGTGACTTTGTTTTTGATATCTTATCGGGTATGGGTGTGGCAAGCCTGTAACGAGGTGGCCATTTTTGTGAAAATAAATGTCTCTTAACTCTCAAACGCCTTCTCGGATCGAGTTGGACCCAAAAAGGCGTTTGTGCACATTCATGACCTGAACATAAAGATATGTAAATAAAAGGGTTATCTTTAGAAATGGCTCTCCAGCGCCCCCTACAAACTTATAATGGGACCCAAGAATTTAGTTTGTCATAGAGACATGAAATTTGGTACACACATCTCTGATGTCATGACAACCATAAAAGCCAATGACAACCACCCCCTATCTATAAATGTGTTGCCATAGCAACGCCCCAAATATGTCGAAAAAGTCAATGGAAGTGAAAATTTTAGTTTGTCGTAAGCAAATGAAACTTGGTACACACATCCACCATGGGCTTATGAACAAAAAGCCAACAGGGACCACACCCTATCACACACGGAAGGCGGCCATTTTGAATAGAAAATGTGAACCGACTTAAAATACACCTCTTTTAAAAGTACACAGACAATAGCTGCTTCATTCCACAGACACCAAACTTGGGCAAAATGAGCTAAACACATGTATGTAAAATAGACAAGCGTTTTTCTAGACTTTTTGCTCGAGTTATATTTTTTTATTATAATTTGGTATATTTTTTTATTATAATTTTTCTGCAAAATGATCCTCAATTTGACCCAGTAAACGAACTAAAAGTAATTTTTATTGGTCCCAGACTTCAAGCCCGGCGAAAAATTTATGTATTTGAAGTCCTAAAAAAATACGAAAATGACTCAGTGGCGACCCTAGAAAAGTCAAAATACATTGGGCCTATGGAAAGTGAAAGTAACTTTTTCCAACGTAGAAAATGAAACTTGGTATATCCATAGGACACCTCAGGGCAAACAGAAAAGTCTATGACAGCCACACTCTAAACTCAACAGGAAGTCCGCCATGTGGGTGAACGTATGCCACTAAACCGCACTCCTTGCACAAAAAGATGCAAATCATTGTGTTTTAATCTAAATGGCCCCAAATTTGGTGAGTATCATCTAGACACGTGTGCCAACCAAAGTTGAGACTTTGTTTTGATAACTTATCGGGTATGGGTGTGGCAAGCCTGTAACGAGGTGGCCATTTTTGTGAAAATAAAATGTCTCTTAACTCTCAAACGCCTCGGATCGAGTTGGACCAGAAATGGCGTTTGTGCACATTCATGACCTGAACACAAACATATGTAAATAAAAGGGTTATCTTTAGAAATGGCTCTCCAGCGCCCCCTACAAACTTATAATGGGACCCAAGAATTTAGTTTGTCATAGAGACATAAAATTTGGTACACACATCTCTTATGTCATGACGAGCATAAAAGCCAATGACAACCACCCCTATCTATAAATGTGTTGCCATAGCAACGCCCCAAAAATGTGGAAAAAGTCAATGGGAAGTGAAATTTTTAGTTTGTTGTAGGCAAATGAAACTTGGTACACACATCCAGCATGGGCTTATGAACAAAAAAGCCAATGGGGACCACACCCTATCACACACGGAAGGCGGCCATTTTGAATTGAAAATGTGAACCGACTTAAAATACACCTCTTTTTTAAAAGAACACAGAAAATAGCTGCTTCATTCCACAGACACCAAACTTGGGCAAAATGAGCTAAACACATGTATGTAAAATAGACAGGTGTTTTTCTTGACGCTTTTGCTCGAGTTATATTTTTTTTGATTATAATTTGGTATATTTTTTTTTATTATAATTTTTCTGTAAAATGATCCTCAATGTGACCCTGTAAACGTACAACTAAAAGTCATTTTTATTGGTTCCAGACTTCAAGCTAAAAATTTATGCATTTGAAGTTGCGGAAAAAATATGAAAATGACTCAGTGGCGAATTTCACAAAAGTCAAAATACATTGGGCCTATGGAAAGTGAAAGTAACTTTTTTCCAACGTAGAAATACAAAACTTGGTACATCCATAGCACACCTCAGGGCAAACAGAAAAGTTTATTACAGCCATACCGTAAACTCAACAGGAAATCTACTATGTTGGGTGGAATGCGTGACAACCTAAATTGCACCCTTGTGTCTAAAGGCTTTTCATCTAAACAGCTCCAAATTTGGTGAGTATCATCTAGACACGTGAAAAAAAGTTATCAATTTGTTTTTGATACATTTGTGGCTGTGGTCGTAATGAGTTTGTGAATTGGCAGCCATTTTTTGGGAAATAAATGCCATTTATGCTTTAAGGCACAAAATGCAATCCTCCGAGTGCATGTGTCTCCTGTCTCAAGGAGGCGAGGGCCTTTATCGCCGCTATGGGCTTTAATTAGGCCCGAGCCGGTGATGACCGGAGGGCCTATTGTTTTTGCTCGGATTATTAGGCCCGAGCCGGTGATGACCGGGAGGGCCTATTGTTTTGCTCGATTATTAGGCCCGAGCCGGTGATGACCGGGAGGGCCTATTGTTTTTACTCAGATTTTTTTTTTTCTTCCACCCAATGATCCTAAATTTGACCCAGTGAACATGCACGAAAAGTCATTTTTATTGGTCCCAGACTTCAAGTTCGGCGAAAAATTTATGTATTTGAAGTCGCCGGAAAAAAACGAAAATGACTCAGTGGCGACCCTACAAAATCAAAATACATTGGGCCTATGGAAAGTGAAAGTAACTTTTTCCAACGTAGAAAATGAAACTTGGTATATCCATAGGACACCTCAGGGCAAACAGAAAAGTCAATGACAGTCACACCCTAAACTTAACAGGAAGTCCGCCATGTGGGGTGAAAGGCGCCACTAAATTCGCACTTTGCGCAGAAAGATGCAAATCATTGTGTTTTAATCTAAATGGCCCCAAATTTGGTGAGTATCATCTAGACACGTGTGCCAACCAAAGTTGTGACTTTGTTGTTGATATCTTATCGGGTATGGGTGTGGCAAGCCTGTAACGAGGTGGCCATTTTTGTGAAAATAAAACGTCTCTAACTCTCAAACGGCTTCTCGGATCGAGTTGGACCTAAAAGGCGTTTGTGCACATTCATGACCTGAACACAAAATATGTAAATAAAAGGGTTATCTTTAGAAATGGCTCTCCAGCGCCCCTACAAACTTATAATGGGACCTAAGAATTTAGTTTGTCATAGAGACATAAAATTTGGTACACACATCTCTTATGTCATGACGAGCATAAAAGCCAATGACAACCACCCCCTATCTATAAATGTGTTGCCATAGCAACGTCCCAAATATTTGGAAAAAGTCAATGGGAAGTGAAAATTTTAGTTTGTCGTAGGCAAATGAAACTTGGTACACACATCCAGCATGGGCTTATGAACAAAAAAGCCAATGGGGACCACACCCTATCACACACGGGAAGGCGGCCATTTTGAATTGAAAATGTGAACCGACTTAAAATACACCTTTTTTAAAAGAACACAGACAATAGCTGCTTCATTCCACAGACACCAAACTTGGGCAAAATGAGCTAAACACATGTATGTTCAATAGACAAGCGTTTTTCTAGACTTTTTTGCTCGAGTTATATTTTATTTTATTATAATTTGGTATATTTTTTTTTATTATAATTTTTCTGCAAAATGATCCTCAATTTGACCCAGTAAACGTGCAACTAAAAGTCATTTTTATTGGTCCCAGACTTCAAGCTCGGCGAAAAATTTATGTATTTGAAGTCGCCGAAAAAAAAATATGAAAAATGACTCAGTGGCGACCCCTACAAAAGTCAAAATACATTGGGCCTATGGAAAGTGAAAGTAACTTTTTTCTAACGTAGAAAATGAAACTTGGTACATCCATAGGACACCTCAGGGCAAACAGAAAATGTATTACAGCCATATCGTAAACTCAACAGGAAATCTACTATGTTGGGTGTATGCGTGACCACCTAAATTGCACCCCTTGTGTCTAAAGGCTTTTCATCTAAACAGCTCCAAATTTGGTGAGTATCATCTAGACACGTGTGCAAAAAAAGTTATCTATTTGTTTTTGATAGATTTGTGGCTGTGGTCAATGAGTCTGTGAAGAGGCAACTATTGGGAAATAAATGCCATATCCCAATTGCCAGGATCCTTCTCAACAGAAAATGTTGGGTGGAATACATGACCACCTAAATCGTACACTTTGTGCTAAAGGGTTTTCATCTAAACAGCTCCAAATTTGCTTTAAAGCACGACATGCAATCCTCCGAATATATGTGTCCATGGTCTCAAGGGAGGCGAGGGCCTTTATCGCGCTATGCGGCTTTAATTAGGCCCGAGCCGGTGATGACCGGGAGGGCCTATTGTTTTTGCTCGGATTTTTTTTTTTTTTTTTTTCTTCCGACCCAATGATACTAAATTTGACCCAGTGAACATGCACGAAAAGTCATTTTATTGGTCCCAGACTTCAAGCTCGGCGAAAAATTTATGTATTTGAAGTCAAAAAAAATACGAAAATGACTCAGTGGCGACCCCTACAAAAGTCAAAATACATTGGGCCTATGGAAAGTGAAAGTAACTTTTTTCCAACGTAGAAATACAAAACTTGGTACATCCATAGCACACCTCAGGGCAAACAGAAAAGTTTATTACAGCCATACCGTAAACTCAACAGGAAATCTACTATGTTGGGTGGAATGCGTGACAACCTAAATTGCACCCCTTGTGTCTAAAGGCTTTTCATCTAAACAGCTCCAAATTTGGTGAGTATCATCTAGACACGTGTGCAAAAAAAAGTTATCAATTTGTTTTTTGATACATTTGTGGCTGTGGTCGTAATGAGTTTGTGAATTGGCAGCCATTTTTTTGGGAAATAAATGCCATTTATGCTTTAAGGCACAAAATGCAATCCTCCGAGTGCATGTGTCTCCGCGGTCTCAAGGGAGGCGAGGGCCTTTATCGCCGCTTGCGGCTTTAATTAGGCCCGAGCCGGTGATGACCGGGAGGGCCTATTGTTTTTGCTCGGATTATTAGGCCCGAGCCGGTGATGACCGGGAGGGCCTATTGTTTTTGCTCGGATTATTAGGCCCGAGCCGGTGATGACCGGGAGGGCCTATTGTTTTTACTCAGATTTTTTTTTTTTCTTCCGACCCAATGATCCTAAATTTGACCCAGTGAACATGCACGAAAAGTCATTTTTATTGGTCCCAGACTTCAAGTTCGGCGAAAAATTTATGTATTTGAAGTCGCCGGAAAAAAAAAACGAAAAATGACTCAGTGGCGACCCCTACAAAATCAAAATACATTGGGCCTATGGAAAGTGAAAGTAACTTTTTTCCAACGTAGAAAAATGAAACTTGGTATATCCATAGGACACCTCAGGGCAAACAGAAAAGTCAATGACAGTCACACCCTAAACTTAACAGGAAGTCCGCCATGTGGGGTGAAAGGCGCGCCACTAAATCGCACTTTGGCGCAGAAAGATGCAAATCATTGTGTTTTAATCTAAATGGCCCCAAATTTGGTGAGTATCATCTAGACACGTGTGCCAACCAAAGTTGTGACTTTGTTGTTGATATCTTATCGGGTATGGGTGTGGCAAGCCTGTAACGAGGTGGCCATTTTTGTGAAAATAAAACGCCTCTTAACTCTCAAACGGCTTCTCGGATCGAGTTGGACCCAAAAAGGCGCTTTGTGCACATTCATGACCTGAACACAAAAATATGTAAATAAAAGGGTTATCTTTAGAAATGGCTCTCCAGCGCCCCTACAAACTTATAATGGGACCCAAGAATTTAGTTTGTCATAGAGACATAAAATTTGGTACACACATCTCTTATGTCATGACGAGCATAAAAGCCAATGACAACCACCCCCTATCTATAAATGTGTTGCCATAGCAACGTCCCAAATATTTGGAAAAAGTCAATGGAAGTGAAAATTTTAGTTTGTCGTAGGCAAATGAAACTTGGTACACACATCCAGCATGGGCTTATGAACAAAAAGCCAATGGGGACCACACCCTATCACACACGGAAGGCGGCCATTTTGAATTGAAAATGTGAACCGACTTAAAATACACCTCTTTTTTAAAAGAACACAGACAATAGCTGCTTCATTCCACAGACACCAAACTTGGGCAAAATGAGCTAAACACATGTATGTTCAATAGACAAGCGTTTTTCTAGACTTTTTGCTCGAGTTATATTTTTTTATTATAATTTGGTATATTTTTTTATTATAATTTTTCTGCAAAATGATCCTCAATTTGACCCAGTAAAGCGCAACTAAAAGTCATTTTTATTGGTCCCAGACTTCAAGCTCGGCGAAAAATTTATGTATTTGAAGTCACTAAAAAAATATGAAAAATGACTCAGTGGCGAATTCCCTACAAAAGTCAAAATACATTGGGCCTATGGAAAGTGAAAGTAACTTTTTCCAACGTAGAAAAATGAAACTTGGTACATCCATAGGACACCTCAGGGCAAACAGAAAAATGTATTACAGCCATATCGTAAACTCAACAGGAAATCTACTATGTTGGGTGTATGCGTGACCACCTAAATTGCACCCCCTTGTGTCTAAAGGCTTTTCATCTAAACAGCTCCAAATTTGGTGAGTATCATCTAGACACGTGTGCAAAAAAGTTATCTATTTGTTTTTGATAGATTTGTGGCTGTGGTCGTAATGAGTCTGTGAAGAGGCAACTATTGGGAAATAAATGCCATATCCCAATTGCCAGGATCCTTCTCAACAGAAAATGTTGGGTGGAATACATGACCACCTAAATCGTACACTTTGTGCTAAAGGGTTTTCATCTAAACAGCTCCAAATTTGCTTTAAAGCACGACATGCAATCCTCCGAATATATGTGTCCGGTCTCAAGGGAGGCGAGGGCCTTTATCGCCGCTATGGCTTTAATTAGGCCCGAGCCGGTGATGACCGGGAGGGCCTATTGTTTTGCTCGGATTTTTTTTTTTTTTTTTTTTTTTCTTCCGACCCAATGATACTAAATTTGACCCAGTGAACATGCACGAAAAGTCATTTTATTGGTCCCAGACTTCAAGCTCGGCGAAAAATTTATGTATTTGAAGTCGCCAAAAAAATACTAAAAATGACTCAGTGGCGACCTACAAAATCAAAATACATTGGGCCAATGGAAAGTGAAAGTAACTTTATTCCAATGTAGAAAATGAAACTTGGTACATCCATAGGACACCTCAGGGCAAACTGAAAAGTCAATGACAGCCACACTCTAAACTTAACAGGAAGTCCGCCATGTGGGGTGAAACGCATGGCCACTAAAATCGCACCACTTGCGCAAAAAGATGCAAATCATTGTGTTTTAATCTAAATGGCCCCAAATTTGGTAAGTATCATCTAGACACGTGTGCCAACCAAAGTTGTGACTTTGTTTATGATATCTTATCGGGTATGGGTGTGGCAACCCTACAAACTTATAATGGGACCCAAGAATTTAGTTTGTCATAGAGACATGAAATTTGGTACACACATCTCTTATGTCATGACGAGCATAAAAGCCAATGACAACCAACCCCTATCTATAAATGTGTTGCCATAGCAAGGTCCCAAATATGTGGAAAAAGTCAATGGGAAGTGAAAATTTTAGTTTGTCGTAGGCAAATGAAACTTGGTACACACATCCAGCATGGGCTTATGAACAAAAAAGCCCAATCACACACGGGAAGGCGGCCATTTTGAATTGAAAATGTGAACCGACTTAAAATACACCTCTTTTTTAAAAGAACACAGAAAATAGCTGATTCATTCCACAGACACCAAACTTGGGCAAAATGAGCTAAACACATGTATGTAAAATAGACAGGCGTTTTTCTAGACTTTTTTGCTCGAGTTATATATTTTTTTTTATTATAATTTGGTTTTTTTTTTTTTAATTATAATTTTTCTGCAAAATGATCCTCTATTTGACCCAGTAAACGTGCAACTAAAAGTCATTTTTATTGGTCCCAGACTTCAAGCCCGGCGAAAAATTTATCTATTTGAAGTCCCCGAAAAAAAAAATATGAAAAATGACTCAGTGGCGACCCCTAGAAAAGTCAAAATACATTGGTTCTATGGAAAAGTCTTTTTTTTCAATGTAGAAATACAAAACTTGGTACATCCATAGGACACCTTAGGGCAAACAGAAAAGTTTATTACAGCCATACCGTAAACTCAACAGAAAATCTACTATGTTGGGTGGAATACATGACCACCTAAATCGCATACTTTGTGCTAAAAGTTTTCATCTAAACAGCTCCAAATTTGCTTTAAAGCACGACATGCAATCCTCGAATATATGTGTCCCGGGTCTCAAGGGAGGCGAGGGCCTTTATCGCCGCTATGCGGCTTTAATTAGGCCCGAGCCGGTGATGACCGGGAGGGCCTATTGTTTTTGCTCGGATTTTTTTTTTTCTTCCGACCCAATGATCCTAAATTTGACCCAGTGAACATGCACTAAAAGTCATTTTATTGGTCCCAGACTTCAAGCCCGGCAAAAATTTATGTATTTGAAGTCCCAAAAAAATACGAAAAATGACTCAGTGGCGGCCCTAGAAAAGTCAAAATACATTGGGCCTATGGAAAGTGAAAGTAACTTTTTCCAACGTAGAAAAATGAAACTTGGTATATCCATAGGACACCTCAGGGCAAACAGAAAAGTCAATGACAGTCACACCCTAAACTTAACAGGAAGTCCGCCATGTGGGTGAAACGCGCGCCACTAAAATCGCACTTTGCGCAGAAAGATGCAAATCATTGTGTTTTAATCTAAATGGCCCCAAATTTGGTGAGTATCATCTAGACACATGTGCCAACCAAAGTTGTGACTTTGTTGTTGATATCTTATCGGGTATGGGTGTGGCAAGCCTGTAACGAGGTGGCCATTTTTGTGAAAATAAACGCCTCTTAACTCTCAAACGGCTTCTCGGATCGAGTTGGACCCAAAAAGGCGTTTGTGCACATTCATGACCTGAACACAAAAATATGTAAATAAAAGGGTTATCTTTAGAAATGGCTCTCCAGCGCCCCTACAAACTTATAATGGACCCAAGAATTTAGTTTGTCATAGAGACATAAAATTTTGTACACACATCTCTTATGTCATGACGAGCATAAAAGCCAATGACAACCACCCCTATCTATAAATGTGTTGCCATAGCAACGTCCCAAAAATGTGAAAAAGTCAATGGGAAGTGAAATTTTTAGTTTGTTGTAGGCAAATAAAACTTGGTACACACATCCACCATGGGCTTATGAACAAAAAGCCAATGGGGACTACACCCTATCACACACAGGAAGGGCCATTTTGAATTGAAAATGTGAACCACTTAAAATACACTCTTTTTAAAAGTACACAGAAAAAGCTGCTTCATTCCACAGACACCAAACTTGGGCAAAATGAGCTAAACACATGTATGTAAAGAGACAAGTGTTTTTCTAGACTTTTTGCTCGAGTTATATTTTTTTTATTATAATTCGGTATATATTTTTTATTATAATTTTTCTGCAAAATGATCCTCAATTTAACCCAGTAAACGAACAACTAA
Organism: Perccottus glenii; assembly: GCA_024416835.2. Taxonomy (NCBI): domain Eukaryota; kingdom Metazoa; phylum Chordata; class Actinopteri; order Gobiiformes; family Odontobutidae; genus Perccottus; species Perccottus glenii. The sequence continues at coordinate 3,828,886 of CM044549.2, read as the reverse complement.
AAGTCATTTTTATTGGTCCCAGACTTCAAGCCCGGCAAAAATTTATGTATTTGAAGTCACTAAAAAAATATGAAAATGACTCAGTGGCGACCCCTACAAAAGTCAAAATACATTGGGCCTATGGAAAGTGAAAGTAACTTTTTCCAACGTAGAAAAATGAAACTTGGTACATCCATAGACACCTCAGGGCAAACAGAAAATGTATTACAGCCATATCGTAAACTCAACAGGAAATCTACTATGTTGGGTGGAATGCGTGACCACCTAAATTGCACCCTTGTGTCTAAAGGCTTTTCATCTAAACAGCTCCAAATTTGGTGAGTATCATCTAGACACGTGTGCAAAAAAAAGTTATCAATTTGTTTTTTGATAGATTTGTGGCTGTGGTCGTAATGAGTCTGTGAAGAGGCAACTATTGGGAAATAAATGCCATTTCCCAATTGCCAGGATCCTTCTCAACAGAAAATGTTGGGTGGAATACATGACCACCTAAATCGTACACTTTGTGCTAAAGGGTTTTCATCTAAACAGCTCCAAATTTGCTTTAAAGCACGACATGCAATCCTCCGAATATATGTGTCCTCTGGTCTCAAGGGAGGCGAGGGCCTTTATCGCCGCTTGCGGCTTTAATTATTATTATTATGAGTAGTAGAAGGCCTATCATCATTACTAGGCTATTGCTATATAATTATATGCGCTTACATGCTATCATTGTTATTATTATTATTATAATCAGTAGGCCTATTATCATTTTTTATTAGCTTTATTATTGATATTATTACTAGGCCTAATAGTAGCCATCATCTGCATTTTTTACAGAAGCTTGCAGGTCGGTGATGTTAATGTGAGACCTGAGCCTGCTTTGCCTTGCAAAGATCCTCAATTCTTGGCTCAATGTTTGATAAACATAGCCTCAAATCATCCTCTATTTGTGCACGATTGGTATTTTGTTTTGAGTGCAGTCATTTTTGAGAATCCTGCCTCACACAAATATGTTGACGCGAAAGGAAGGAGAATCTTCAAGGCGACGTCACAGAGTTCAGGATATTCCTGCATCAATGCTGCCCAGAATGACGAAAGAGGGCAGGAGCTAAAGAGTTCCTTCGGTCTACGGTCACTCTTCAGCTCAATAAGCTGTTCCTGCATATCAATTGATAGCTCGCTTTGCTGTGCACACAAACGGATCTCGAACCCACGCAAAAGAGCGATAATCCTCTTTAAAGTACGTCGCAAATTGTTTTTTCATTGCTGACAGGTGCTCAGAAGATGATTGAAATAGGGAGGAGAAATCATGTGACGTGCCTGCATCAGCGATAAAGTCCGCAAGGCTGGGGAACATGTCACAGTTCCCTCGACTGATGCGGCCATGCCAGAGGTCTAATTTTTGTGTGAAGGCGTGCACTTTGTCTGCAAGGAGCAAAATATGAGTTTCGCGGCCTTGCAAAGATAGGTTGAGGCCATTCAAGCGGTCAAATATATCTACCAAATACGACAGAGATGCAAGCCACATAGTGTCATCCAGATGCTTCGCCAGATCTGATTTGATTTCTGTCAAAAACCACTTCACCTCCTCTCACAGCTCATACAACCGCTGTAACACGCGCCCCCTGGAGAGCCAGCGAACTTCAGTGTGCAGAAGCAGCTGTTCGTGCCCTGACCCCATTTCCTGGCAGAGGACCCCAAACAAGCGAGAGTTTAGCGGCCGTGATTTGATGAGATTTATAATTTTCACGGATTGGTTCAGCACGGAGTCAAAGAGAACCGGCATTTTTTTAGCAGCTAGTGCTTCGCGATGGAATGTGTCCATTTCACAAGTGGAGCTACTTGCTGAACGCGAGCAGCTAGGCCACGCTCACGCCCCGTCATTGCCTGCGCACCATCCGTGCATAGGCCAACGCATCGGTCTCAAGCCAAACCATTTTCACGGATAAAAATATCAAGGACATTGAAAATGGCTTCTCCTGTAGTGTGCGACTGAAGAGGCCGGCAAAATAGGACATCCTCCTCAATTGCCTTGTCCCGCAGATACCTGACATAGGTGAGGAGCTGTGCCTGCCCAGCAATATCAGTGGATTCGTCCAGCTGCACCGCATAGTAAGGACTCTTTTTTACGAACTCTATCAGTTGCTCTCTGATATCATTGGACATGTCTACAATTCTCCTAGCGACTGTGTCATTGGACAGTGGTACTGCACCGAGTTTGGCTGCTGCACTATCGCCTATCATTATTCTGCACATGTCTTGCGCTGCCGGCAAAATGAGAGTCTCGCCGATTGTATGCGGTTTACCCAGTTTACCAATTCTTTTGGCCACTACATACGATGCCTCCAAACACTGTTTAGACACAGTGCTGTGCACTGAAATGGTTGCCTGTTGCTGATGGAGGCCATCAAGCTTTCTTTTAAAATATTCAGCCGGTTTATTTTTAATGCTAGCATGCTTTGTTTCGAGGTGCCTTTTTAATTTGCAGGGCTTCATACTGTCGTTTGCCAGCACCTCGGCACACACGACACACTGAGGTCTCAGATCAGCCGTGACTGTAAACCCAAACTGCAGGTATGCTTCATCGTACCTTCGAAGTTTTTTTGCAGCTGGTGGTGCGTTGGTTGGCTTGTTGGTCCTCACAAGAAATTTCTCCGTTTTTGTTGTGTTTTCAATAAAGTTTAGGCAATATGTAACTGTGTGTGTGGCTATGTTGAGAGACGCATCAGGGGCTAATCAGTCAGGACCTAGGCACGATCTTTAATTAAACAAACAAAATAATTATTTTGCAGACAATTCAGATTTTATTTAAATACTTAACGATTGCAGTCCTCATCTGTGTGTGTGTGTGTGTGTGTGTGTGTGTGTGTGTGTGTGTGTGTGTGTGTGTGTGTGTGTGTGTCTTAGTCGCGTGGGTAGTTTTAGCTAAGTGTAGCTAATGCCTAGCAGTTAAAAAAAATACTAGCTAGGGCTGAGATTTGATCTAAACTTTAACAAAAATGTTTGTGGGTTTAGTCTTTAAAAAGACTGTTGGGGTTTTGTAGTAAAGGCCTACGTAAATCGAGATTGATAAAAGACTAGCGAGAGCTGGCACAAGCGAACTTGGCAAGAGACTAGACTAGAGTGAATGGAGAGCTATGTCGTGAGTCAATTTAAATGCAGTGAATTATTTTTGTGTGAGAGTGAGTGAACATTTACATTTACCCCGCTCTGTAAGCCAGGGCGGGAACCATGCGCGATTCATTTGCAGCCCTGGACGCGGAGGGGTGTGTGTCTCCTCTCTGCTCTGACTGCAGGCTGGGACTGCTGCGCGAGGCTACTGAGAGACTGACCGCCTGTGAGTGCTTTTGGACGGGAGAGGGGCTCACGGCAGCACCCGCTGCTCGTTGAGCACAGAAGGCCTAACTGCAAAGTGATTCGTGCTTTCGAGTCGCCAAACACCACAAAAGTCTCCAAAAACACCAGTAAAAGTCGCTGGATTTGTTTCTTTTGACAAAAAAAAAAAAAAAGTCGCCAAGAGGATGATTTGTTTGTGTTATAATCAGTGCTTGAAGTGGGGGGGAAAGGTGGCGGTACTCTCTTTGCATTGGCAAATCATGACAGTTTTACAGTGAAAAACAAAACTTGGAGATATTGCTGTTACAAAAAAATATTTATTATTATTGTTATTTATTTATTAACAACATAAATGTATTTAAACATGTTTGTGTGTGCGTGGCTGCGTGCGTCTGAGCATTTCACAAAAATTAAAGGAAAGCTAACTGTAGCCTATATTCTGACTAGCTTATTCGTTTATATATATATAGTTTTGAAACTTCCGTCCGTCATAAAAATTAATTCGGATGGTTCGATTTTCTGCATTTTTCGCATCCGTAGCAAATATTTTGAGGGGTGTTTTTGACAATTGAGAGCCACAAAATGACGAATATGAGAAACGAATACGACAGTTTCGGACTCAGTCAGGGTGCAAGGATCTTAAACTTTTGAGGCTTGCGCAGCTTCTCGAGGAGAAATTAAACAAATAAGCGCCGTTTTCTAAAGTCTATGAGCGCAAAACTATAACTTTTTATGACAGCAGTTTAGTGCAATTTTTATTTTTTATTTTTTAGTTTTTTTCCCCTTCAATCTGTAGCCTACTCACATATTTTTATTCATTGTTAGACGTCTTCATTGTTTTTGTGATAAGAAAAAAATTCAAATAAATAAATAAATAAATAAAATAAAAAAAATCTGTAGCCTACTCGGTTGAGAACCACTGTTCTAAGCCATACTGCGAGCAGACATTCAAAAGCTGCTGAAGGCCCGCACTATATGGGCACAGCAATACCAAGTCGTCTGCATACATCAGATGGTTACACAGAAAATCTCCAACAATACAACCAGTTTTACACTCATTCAGCTGAACAGACAAGTCATCAATATAAATATTAAACAACAGAGGAGACAATATTCCACCCTGGCGTACTCCGTTACAGACCCGGAAAGATACAGAGATAGAGTCACCCCATTTTACCTGCATGGTCTGGAAGGAATACCAGAAAATAAGTATTCTCAGTAGGTATCCAGGGATACCACGCTTTGACAATTTACTAAACAATTTTTCATGATTTATCCGATCAAACGCTTTAGATGCATCCAGAAAGCACATGAAAATAGTGGTATTCTGAGAGTTATATTTATCCAGTATTTCCTTTAGCGCAAAAATACAGATGTCAGTGCCATGTCCTTTCTTAAAGCCAAACTGGTTATTCGTTGTGTATAGATAAGGTTCAAGTCTATTTAAAAGAATTCTTTCAAGTATCTTCGACAATGAGCTGGCTAATGCTATAGGCCAATAGTTATTAATATCGCTAACTTTCCCTGTTTTATCTTTGATCACAGGGACCAGGACAATTGACAGGAGAGAATCCGGCAGGAGGCCGTGAACCAGAAACCCTGTAAAGCAGATGGCCAGAAGAGGATACAATTTAGTGCTCGAAAACTTCAGATGTTCCGATGTCACTTTGTCATAGCCACTTGCTGTGTTATTCTTGAGCTTTGAGACAGCATCACAGACCTCTTGAGGTGTAACTATTACACCTGTATGGCTCTCTATGGCACCGACCACCGTTATATTGCTCTTGACACAATTAAACAGGTCATAATAGATTTTCTGCCAGAGCTGACAGATATTTTTGGAACCACTTACACCATTCACACTAGCTGGGAGAGAGGTTCTACAGTTGTTGAGCATTCTGACCTCTTTCCAGAAGTCATTATAGCTATTGTTTTGTAACTTTGATGCAAGAGAGTCTGCCCTTAGGGTGTTCTCATTTCTCTTAATATATTTAAGAGCATATTTAAACTTAGCATTAGCACTTTTCTTGTGATCAAACACCGGACCATATCTTGGTCTTCCAGCTACAACCCAGGCCTTAAATGCCTGCTGAGCTTTGGCATGAGATTCTTTAACAATTTTATTCCATCCAGGCTTGTTGATATGAGTGTTGTTCCTTCTTTTACATAAAGGTCTGCCAGACATAATTAAAGCGTTCAGAACATTGTCATATAGGTGACAGTATTGTACAGCATGTTCTTGATTAGTACAGTTAATATCACGACACAATAGGGCATTGGGAGTTGGATACCCTTAAGAAGCTGGTCAGTTCTTTGTGTGTAAGTACTCACATCCTCATAAGTAAGTTTAGACCAGTCTGGGCTGTCACTATTAATACTGTTCACTGAGGCAGAGAGTGGAGTCAGTTTAGGGATATTTTCCAAGTTAAGATAAATAAGAAAGGGCATATGATCAGCTGTAGCCATATTGTAGTCAATCTGCATCCTGACAATGGAAGCATGTGCATCAGCTGTACAAATGCAGTGATCCAGCCAGGATGTAGTATGCCAAGCATCACTTACATAAGTAAAGCTTTCAACAGGCAGAAGCACCTGACTGGACAGTACCAAACCACTGTCAATACAGAACTGTTTTAGATGATTGCCAAAAGAAGATCTTAAATCAGAGATGTCAGCATTCATATCCCCAACCACATACACAGGAGCAGTCACTAGTCTGTATAAATGTCAAAATACATGCTAATCTGTTTAAATACTCATCTTCATATTCAGCACATTCACACGGAGTATATACATTTAAGATGATAAACTTGCCATTATTACAACAGACTTCAAGCCCAATAGCCTAGTCTACCCCAAATCTTAGCACCTTAACCATACTATCATAGTTCTTTCGCCAGAGAATGGCAACACTACCTGGAATTCTTCCTTTATTCAATTTAGAATTCAGATCAGTTGTAGACTCGCCAGCGCCAATAGACCAAAAAAAAAAGACATTTTATTTATTTATTTACAAAACACAAGGAAACTGTAAAATAAAAGTTTAACAAAGATGCTGCTTTATGGTTTATAATGAGGTTATAAATAAAAAACAGTATAATGGAGGTATAACATGGTGACAGTCACTGACCCATATGTACTTTCAGCTGCCTCAGATTTGAAAGGGTACACAGTTTATTGCTTTTGAAAAAAATGTTTTCTAGTAATTTAACTTTTTTCATTCCTTTATTTAGACAAAACAACTATTGTTTTCCAGAGAAAACCGGATATTCCTGTTATCACAAAAACGCACTTCATTCATTGGAAATAAAAATTATGGATGATTGTTGAAGTCTTCTCCAAACATGTTTGAAGAAAATCTCTTATGTTCTTTCAGCAATAACCACAGATCTTTACAAAGCAAAGAGAAAACAGGAATGTTACACCTGTGAGCTGAGATCAGATCTTTCTGTCTTATGTTTTATTGTTGGACACTTTACAAATACCACATGCTTTTTAATAATAAAGTAGACAAATGATCCTCAATATTTAATTATTTTGTATAATTATTTAGTAATTATATTATTAAATTATATTTTCACTGCATTATTAGAGAAATGTTAGGAACATGGTGAGAGAGCGAAAGTTGTGTTCACACAATGTTATTAATCGGGTTTAAAGTCTGAATCCAGTTCAAGTGTGATTCAAAAAGATCTTTTGGTTCGCTTTGTTCACAATGCAACTGAGCTGACTAAATCTACATTGATCTGGGACACTATTGAACACAGCCAATTTGGTAAGTAACATGCCACCCTGTTTTTTCCAATAGTTATACAAACTTGTTCATGATTTATTACTTTTTAACCACTAGATAACCAATGGATGACATAATAATAAACCAACTGAGTAGAAAAAAATGTTACCAGGTTCCTCAGATTGTTCTGTAAAACCAGATCAATTATTCCTATAAACTTCTGACATGTCCCAGATTC
>CM044549.2:3694097-3816597 GCA_024416835.2 Perccottus glenii | reverse complement strand
ACACTATTTGAGCTGAATTCTTCTGCTGTTCACTGCTGGTCATTGTACAAATAACCCCTCTGTCAAAATACATGACATATTCTTGTTACAAATGAGTGTGGTATGTTGAGTGAAAGAGAGCACAATGCGCTGTTTACCTGCACTAGATCCAGGACCGCCATGGGCTGCACCACGTCTTTGTAGTGCTGCACCAGTGTCTCCTGAGTCAGACCGGGCAGGGACATGATCTGGTACAGGATGGCCTCCAACATGCCCTTACACACCAGTCTGTTCAGCTTCCCATCCACCATCCTCCATGGCCGGCTGATGAAGCTCACACTGTCCTCGGGAGAGTCCGCTCTGGAAGCACACACAGGGACGGAACAACCACTCAGTGCTCACTCAGGAGAGAGACGACACTTAAAGACACTGCTTAGTGTTTTCTTTTCCGCATTCCTAATAGCATAAAAATGCGCCACTTTGTTGACTACAGGACGTAGCAAGTGGTTCATTCTTTTTGTTTGACAGAAGCAGCATAAGAGAATTTGTTCTTGTAGCTATGTTTTAATACTACAAGGGGCGGCAGTAGCTCAGTGGTAGAGCGGCCGTCCTTCAACCGCTCTCCCCACAGTTTATACTGTCGTTGTGTCCTTGGGCAAGACACTTAACCCACCTTGCCTTGTATGAATGTGTGAGAACGTGATTGTATTTGGTGATTGTCGGAGAGTCCGTAGGCGCGGAATGGCTGCCACGTCTCTGTAAGTCTGCCCCAGAGCAGCCGTGGTTACAGATGTAGCTTACTACCACCAGTGTGTGACTGTGGAGTAAATGAATAATTGATATGTAAAGTGTCTATGCGTCCCCGGAAAAGCGCTATATAAAATGTATGTAATAATAATAATAATAATAATGATAATTAAAGCCGCAAGCGGCGATAAAGGCCCTCGCCTCCCTTGAGACCGCGGGGACACATATATTCAGAGGATTGCATATCGTGCTTTAAAGCAAATTTGGAGCTGTTTAGATGAAAACCCTTTAGCACAAAGTGTACGATTTAGGTGGTCATGTATTCCACCCAACATAGTAGATTTTCTGTTGAGTTTACGGTATGGCTGTAATAAACTTTTCTGTTAGCCCTAAGGTGTCCTATGGATGTACCAAGTTTTGTATTTCTACATTGGAAAAATTTACTTTCATTTTCTATAGAACCAATTATTTTGACTTTTCTAGGGGTCGCCACTGAGTCATTTTTCATATTTTTTTTTTCGGGGACTTCAAAAACGTTTACTGGGTCAAATTGAAAATCATTTTTCAGAAAAATTATAATAAAAAAAATATATACCAAATTATAATAAAAAAAAAATAACTCGAGCAAAAACAACAAGAAAAACACCTGTCTATTTTACACAAATGTGTTTAGCTCATTTTGCCCAAGTTTGGTGTCTGTGGAATGAAGCAGCTATTTTCTGTTGTTTTTTAAAAAAGAGGTGTATTCCAAGTCGGTTCACATCTTCAATTCAAAATGGCCGCCTTCCCGTGTGTGATAGGGTGTGGTCCCCATCCAACTCGATCCGAGAAGGCGTTTGAGAGTTAAGAGACATTTTATTTTCACAAAAATGGCCACCTCGTTACAGGCTTGCCACACCCATACCCGATGAGATATCAACAACAAAGTCACAACTTTGGTTAGCACACGTGTCTAGATGATACTCACCAAATTTGGGGCCATTTAGATTAAAACACAATGATTTGCATCTTTTTGCGCAAGGGGTGCGATTTTAGTGGCCATGCGTTTCACCCCACATGGGGGACTTCCTGTTGAGTTTAGGATGTGGCTGTCATTGACTTTTCTGCTTGCCCTGAGGTGTCCTATGGATGTACCAAGTTTCATTTTTCTACGTTGGTAAAAAGTTACTTACTTTCCATAGGCCCAATGTATTTGACTTTCTAGGGCTCACTGAGTCATTTTTGGTTTTTTTTTTTCGGGCTTCAAATACTTAAATTTTTCGCTGGGCTTGAAGTCTGGGACCAATAAAATGACTTTAGTTGTTGGTTTACTGGGTCAAATTGAGGATCATTTTGCAGAAAAATTATAATAAAAAATATATACCAATTATAATAAAAATATAACTCGAGCAAAAGTCTAGAAAAACACTTGTCTATTTTACATACATGTGTTTAGCCTATTTTGCCCAAGTTTGGTGTCTGTGGAATGAAGCAGCTATTTTTCTGTGTACTTTTAAAAAAGAGGTGTATTCTAAGTCGGTTCACATTTTCAATTCAAAATGGCCGCCTTCCTGTGTGATGATAGGTGTGGTCCCCATTGGCTTTTTTGTTCATAAGCCCATGGTGGATGTGTGTACCAAGTTTCATTTGCCTACAACAAACTAAAAATTTCACTTCCCATTGACTTTTTCACATATTTGGGACGCTATATGGCAACACATTTATAGATAGGGGTGGTTGTCATTGGCTTTATGCTCGCCATGACATAAGAGATGTGTGTACCAAATTTTATGTCTCTATGACAAACTAAATTCTTGGGTCCCATTATAAGTTTGTAGGGGCGCTGGAGAGCCATTTCTAAAGATAACCCTTTTATTTACATATTTTTGTGTTCAGGTCATGAATGTGCACAAACGCCTTTTGGGTCCAACTCGATCCGAGAAGGCGCTTTGAGAGTTAAGAGACATTTTATTTTCACAAAATGGCCACCTGCTACAGGCTTGCCACACCCATACCCGATAAGATATCAACAACAAAGTCACAACTTTGGTTGGCACATGTGTCTAGATGATACTCACCAAATTTGGGGCCATTTAGATTAAAACACAATGATTTGCATCTTTCTGCAAGGGGTGCGATTTTAGTGGCCGCTGCTTCACCCCACATGGCGGACTTCCTGTTAAGTTTAGGTGTGACTGTCATTGACTTTTCTGTTTGTTCTGAGGTGTCCTATGGATATACCAAGTTTCATTTTTCTACGTTGGAAAAAGTTACTTTCACTTTCCATAGGCCCAATGTATTTTGATTTTGTAGGGTCGCCACTGAGTCATTTTTCGTTTTTTTTTCGCGACTTCAAATACATAACATTTTTCGCCGAGCTTGAAGTCTGGGACCAATAAAATGACTTTTTGTGCATGTTCACTGGGTCAAATTTAGGATCATTTGGTCACAAAGATTAAAAAAAAAAAAAAAAAAAAATCCGAGCAAAACAATAGGCCCTCCTGGTCATCACCCGGCTCGGGCCTAATTAAAGCATAGCGGCGATAAAGGCCCTCGCCTCTCTTGAGACCCAGCGGGGACACATGCACTCGGAGGAGTGCATTTCGTGCTTTAAAGCGTAAACTTCACGGTAAAAGGATTCTGAGGAGTTTTCTAAGACTCTAGCTGTGGCTCTGGAGGGGCCTCCTCTAAAGGAAGGATCCTGGCAATTGGGAAATGGCATTTATTTCCCAATAGTTGCCTCTTCACAGACTCATTACGACCACAGCCACAAATGTATCAAAAACAAATTGATAACTTTTTTTGCACACGTGTCTAGATGATACTCACCAAATTTGGAGCTGTTTAGAGGAAAAGCCTTTAGACACAAGGGGTGAGATTTAGGTGGTCACTTATTCCACCCAACATAGTAGATTTTCTGTTGAGTTTACGGTATGGCTGTAATAAACTTTTCTGTTTGCCCTGAGGTGTCCTATGGATGTACCAAGTTTTGTATTTCTACATTGGAAAAATTTACTTTCATTTTCCATAGAACCAATGTATTTTGACTTTTCTAGGGTCGCCACTGAGTCATTTTTCGTATTTTTTTCGGGACTTCAAATACATAAATTTTTCGCTGGGCTTGAAGTCTGGGACCAATAAAAATGACTTTTAGTTGCACGTTTACTGGGTCAAATTTAGGATCATTTTGCAAAAAAAATTTAATAAAAAATATATTCCAAATTATAATAAAAAAAATATAACTCGAGCAAAAAAGTCTAGAAAAACGCTTGTCTATTTTACATACATATGTTTAGCTCATTTTGCCCAAGTTTGGTGTCTGTGGAATGAAGCAGCTATTTTCTGTGTTCTTTTAAAAAGAGGTGTATTTTAAGTCGGTTCACATTTTCAATTCAAAATGGCCTTCCTGTGTGTGATAGGGTGTGGTCCCCATTGGCTTTTCTGTTCATAAGCCCATACTGGATGTGTGTACCAAGTTTCATTTGCCTACAACAAACTAAAAATTTCACTTCCCATTGACTTTTTCCACATTTTTGGGACGTTGCTATGGCAACACATTTATAGATAGGGGGTGGTTGTCATTGGCTTTTATGCTCGTCATGACATAAGAGATGTGTGTACCAAATTTTATGTCTCTATGACAAACTAAATTCTTGGGTCCCATTATAAGTTTGTAGGGGCGCTGGAGAGCCATTTCTAAAGATAACCCTTTTATTTACATATCTTTGTGTTCAGGTCATGAATGTGCACAAACGCCTTTTTGGGTCCAACTCGATCCGAGAAGGCGTTTGAGAGTTAAGAGACGTTTTATTTTCATAAAAATGGCCACCTCGTTACAGGCTTGCCACACCCATACCCGATAAGATATCATAAACAAAGTCACAACTTTGGTTGGCACACGTGTCTAGATGATACTCACCAAATTTGGGGCCATTTAGATTAAAACACAATGATTTGCATCTTTTGCGCAAGTGCGATTTTAGTGGCCATGCGTTTCACCCCACATGGCGGACTTCCTGTTGAGTTTAGGGTGTGGCTGTTATTGACTTTTCTGTTTGCCCTGAGGTGTCCTATGGATATACCAAGTTTCATTTTTCTACATTGGAATAAAGTTACTTTCACTTTCCATAGGCCCGATGTATTTTGACTTTTCTAGGGGTCGCCACTGAGTCATTTTTCGTAATTTTTTTTCGGCGACTTCAAATACATAAATTTTTCGCCGAGCTTGAAGTCTGGGACCAATAAAAATGACTTTTGTGCATGTTCACTGGGTCAAATTTAGGATCATAGGTCGACAAGAAAGATAAAAAAAAAAAAAAAAAAAAATCCGAGCAAAAACAATAGGCCCTCCCGGTCATCACCGGCTCGGGCCTAATAATATAAGCATATGGTACTTTTTAATTACTATAATTGAATGCATCGAGAAAATGTGTAAGCAGAATTTACAAACAGAAACAAATCTGGATAAAGTACGGAGTGTGTGGCTTCCTCTGAACTGAAGATGTGAAGAATCAGGAAAGGTCACTGAATATGATACTTGTTGTATCATATTCATGCAATAGAGTTCAAAGTGTGAGTGTGTTCTTACTCGGGAGTCACATCTTCCAGTCTGGGTGTAGCACAGCAGGGATTCTTAGAGCTCCGAGTTTTTCGAAGTTTTCTCCCCTGTATTTCCTCATCTTTTTTCTCACTCTGCTCCTCTTCTTTCTTCTCTTCCTCTGGCTGTGTGTTCATCCCTCCTTCAGGTTTATTCATCTGCTCTGGACTGTATTCCTCTGCTCCTTTCACTTGCTCCACCCACTGCTCCTGTTGCGTCTCCCTTTGCTGTGCGTCCGGTCTGTCTTGATGCGTGTCCAGAGCGGCTCGTTTAGCTGACGTCTCCTTGAAGTCCTCCCTAGGCCCTTGACGTCTCTTGCGCATAAAGGGGATAACGTGTTTGTTGTCCAGGAAGGGGAGAGCGTCGGGGCTGACTCGGGTCCACTGGCTGGTCTTAATGGTGAGCAGCCAGGGCTCGGCGTGCTGCGTGAGAACCCAACGAGCCCCTTCAGCCCCCACCACCAGCACCTGGCCCACCTCTTCTAAATCCTGCAGCAACATTTGAAAGGTAGAAAAAGGCTTACAGTATATTCACATACTTTCACATATTCACATATTTTCAGATGTACAAAAATTAAGGGGGCGTATACAGTTGTGGTCATAAGTTTACAAATTTCTGATTGTTTGGCCATTTTTCAGAGAATATGAATGATAACACAAAAACTTTTTCCACTAATAGTTACTGATTGGGCGAGGCCATTAATTAATATTATTATTATTATAGTGTTTACTCTTTTTAAATCATAATGACAACAGAAACTACCCAAATGACCCTGATCTAAAGTTTACATACCCTGGTGATTTTGATCTGATAACATGCACAAGTGACACAAACAGGTCTGAGTGGCTACTAAAGGAAGAGATTCAAAAAAAGTGGTGTGAATGTTTAAAGATGCACAATAAGGAGGCACTTGGTCGAGAAAGCCATTACTACGCAAATGCTACAAAGCATCCCGCTTTGTATTACAATACACCGAAGAGCACAGAGACCAGCCTCCAAACGTCTGGAACAAAGTCATTTAAGAGTGATAAGCCAAGTCGAACTGTTATTGGCTACAGCAGCATAAGCATAAAATATAAGGTCATTGCTATTTTGACAGTTGAGCATCTTTTTTCACTTTGGGCTATTTGTATCTGAAAACTGACAAAATGTGAATAAATTGACTTTTTCAATCTTGAAGAAAAACATTACATAATGTTGTTTTAAATGTACAATTTTAAAGAAGCCACTAATTAAAGCTCAACATTTTTTGTTGAAGACTGTGTCATTAACACATGTTAATGAAGAACAAAGATGAAAGAAATATTTGACCATTGGTGTTAAAAGCATATCATCCCCAACACCCAAAAGTGCTCTGTTTCCAGAGTAAATGTTGTATCATTTTGGATTCATTCAGAGACAATATAAACAGAACACAATGTTGAAAAAACACAGTGTAGAAAAACAGAAAGCATTTCCTTTTATTGTGCTGGCTGTATTTACCTGCATGTACTGTTGCAGACTCTTGGAGCGCCCTGACTCTGGCAGCTCCAACTCTCTGTGAGACTGATACAGCTGCTGAACGTCCAGGCCCCTCTCCCCAGCTCCCTCTAAGCTCTTTTGCAGAAGAGAACACGCCTCTATGTCCTGTGGAGTGTAGCCCCGGTGTTCAGTCAGATGATTCTCATAGTCCTCTGCTTTACCTGGAGAAGTTGAGGACAGGATGGAGCTGGTGAGGGCAGGGGGCAGCATGGAAGGCCCTGATTTAGAGAAGTCCAACACAGGTACAGCTGAAACAGAAAGTGGCTGGATTAGGTTGACACACTCTGCCCAAAATACTTCACATGGATTTTGGATGGATCTCTGCTTAAGTAGTATCAATTACATATTTTTAACACTAGAACAGAAACATTTGTCTCCCCAGCCACGTTTTTGGCTCTGTATGAGCTCTAATAATAAAAAGGTATCCGAAGCACCAGTCCACATTAAATATAAAATGTCATGTAAATGTGTTAAAATGTCACAAAGAAACACAACTTTTGTTGCACCCCATGATGTCACTGTTGATGTACAAACACGATTCCAAAAAAGTTGGGACACTGTGCAAATTGTAAATAAAAAAGGAATGCAATAATTTGAAAAACTCTTAAACTTATATTTTATTCTCAATAGAATTTACATCGTGTGCACAATTAGTTCTGAGCGCTCAGTTCAGAAGCCTGCCTCTCTGATGGTCTGGGGTTTCATGAGTGTGTGTGGCATGGGCAGGTTACACATGTGGAAAGGCACCATCAATGCTGAAAGTTATATCCATGTTCTAGAACGACATACAGTCAGGTCCATAAATATTGGGACATCGACACAATTCTAATCTTTTTGGCTCAACACAATGGATTTGAAATTAAACAAATGTGCTTTAACTGCAGACTTTTAGCTTTAATTTGAGGATATTTACATCCAAATCTGGTGAACGATGTAGGAATTACAACAGTTTGTATATGTGCCTCCCACTTTTTAAGTGTCTTTTTAATTTTTAATTGGCTGCTCAGCTGTTCATTGGCCAGGTGTGTGTTATCCCCTCATTATCCCATTTACAAGGAGCAGATAAAAGGTTTAGAATGTTCATTTCAAGTGTGCTATTTGCATTTGGAAACTGTTGTGGTCAACTCTCAAAATGAGATCCAAAGAGCCACTATCAGTGAAGCAAGCCATCATTAGGCTGAAAAAATAAAACAAACCCATCAGAGAGATAGCAACAGCTTTAGGTGTGGCCAAATCAACTGTTTGGAACATCCTTAAAAAGAAAGAACGCACCGGTGAGCTCAGCAACACCAAAAGACCCACAAGACCACAGAAAACTACTGTGGTGGCTGACCGAAGAATTCTTTCCCTGGTGAAGAAAACGCCCTTCACAACAGTTGGCCAGATCAAGAACACTCTCCAGGAGGTAAGTGTATGTGTGTCAAAGTCAACACTCAAGAGAAGACTTGACCAGAGTGAATACAGAGGGTTCAACACAAGATGTAAACCATTGGTGAGCCTCAAAAACAGGAAGGCCAGATTAGAGTTTGCCAAACAACATCTAAAAAAGCCTTCACAGTTCTGGAACAACATCCTATGGACCGATGAGACCAAGATCAACTTGTACCAGAGTGATGGGAAGAGAAGAGTCTGGAGAAGGAAAGGAACTGCTCATGATCCAAAGCATAGCACCTACTTAGTAATGATTTGCCTTGTTCACTGCAAAATTCAGCTGTGGTTATGTATGCAGACGACTCGACTTTGTACTGTGCAGCACAAACAGTGGAACGTGTTTTAGACTTACTTAATTTGGATCTGAAAAAAGTAAGTGAATGGATAAAGGACAATAAATTGTCCCTAAATATAACTAAAACCACATCCATCATGTTTGGTAACAAATCTAAACTAACAAATGACAGTTCTGTCGATTGATGGACTCCAGCTGAAACAGGTGAAGGCACAGAGCACAAGAGGTGCCCACAACCTCAGAAGGTAACAACACATCTGTAAAGCCCTGAGAGACTGTGGATACCCCAGATGGACTTTCAACAAAACCAAGAGGAAACATAAACCAAACAGACAGGAACCAGAGACAAAAGGGAAGGGTGTAGTTATCCCTTATGTGTCTGGTTTATCTGAAAAACTTAAAAGAATTTTCTACAAACACAACATTCCTGTCCACTTTAAACCTGGGAACACTCTGCGTCAAAAACTCCACCCTAAAGACAAGATCCCCTCGCACAAAGTAATGCAGTTCAGTTCAGTGAAGAGTGCAGTGACAGTTATGTCGGTGAAACAAAACAACAGCTTCACAAGAGGATGTATCAGCACAGAAGAGCTAATCCTGGAGGACCTGAGTCTGCAGTCCACCTCCACCTCAAAGAGAAAGGACATTCCTTTGAGGACAGCAATGTCTGAATTTTGTCCAGAGAGGTTTGACAGAGGGGTGAAGGAGGCCATTTTTGTGAAAATGTAAAAGCCTTCTTTGAACAAAGGAGGTGGCCTCAGATTCATGTTGCCTTGTATTTATATTGTTTTAAAACCTAAAACAAAAGAGCTGCACCCTAGAACAACAAACACAACCCCCGAATGGAGCAGTGTCACTAACGATTCTCCTGAGCCTTTAACGACTCTCACATCAGGAGTCACACTGTCCTTTCAGAGCTAACGACTATGAGACCAGAACTGCCTGGTCCATCAGGTTTGGTTTCAGAGGAAACGTCTCCCTCTAGAGATACAAGCTCAGCTCTCCTACCAGTTGATCTCTTGATAAAGTCTCTTAGAATTAGAAACAAAACGTCTTCACCTGAAAACTGAGTCCAGATGCTTTTGCTTTAACTTTTTCCACAACCATAAACATTACATTTGGAGAGGAGTCAAAAATGCTTATAATGAAAGGTACACCATTCCTACTGTGAAACATGGAGGTTAATTGCTTATGTTTTGGGAATGTGTGAGTTAAAAAGACACACAAAACTTGGTCAATATTTATGGCAAGATGAATGCAGCATGTTATCAGAAAATACTGGACGTACTTGGACGTTCCAACATGACAACAATCCAAAGCACAAGTCGACCTGTCATTGGCTATAGCAACATAAAGTGAAGGTTCTGGACTGATCTCAGTATCATTGAGCCACTCTGGAGAGATCTTAAATGTGCAGTTCATGCAAGACAGCCCAAGAATTTACAAGCTTACATTGATGTTAAAGGTGGCAATACACAGTAATAAGAACTGGGGTTCTTTAGTTTCTGTTGTCATTATGATTTAAAAAGTGTAAACACAATTGTTTGACAATAAATGGATTCACCCAACCCCTAACTATGAGTGAAAGAAACGTTTTTGTATTATCATTCAAATTCTCTGAAAAACGGCCAGAAAATTACAAATTCTGCCAGAATATGTAAACTTATGAGCACTGTATATCATGATTGCTGGCTCTGAGCTCTGTGTTAGAGCTCATTAAACATCTTGTGTATTGCTGATATTTAGCTGAGTTTCCCCTCACAATTTCTCTTTCCGTTTCTTTTTTTGCATCGTTTCTCTCTGTAAGCAGACGTAGCTTGTGCTTGAATAGAAACTTTCGATGTATGTTCAGCTGCCATTCATTTTCCCGGAAACACTGATACTTACTCTCCACAGTGAAGAAGTTGTGAGCAGGAGTGTCCCGCAGCTGCAGCTTCATTATACACGATTCTACAACGATGTTATCATTGGTGCTCAGGTTACGCATTTTCACTAGAATATAAAAAAGAAGATTTATTTGGTAAACCAGCATTTACAATATTTATTTCTACTCTAAGGAATAAAATGACTTGTTTTATATCATATTCTTATCGTTACACAAAATTTTATAAACACATACATTTCAGAAATAAAGTTTTTTGGAAAACCTTCTGAGTCCTAAATGTGTTTAATGTGCTATGAAAAACACTGGCATTAATAAGAACTTTTTTTAGTATGAAACCCTTCCTCATCTTATATCTTCCCAAAGTCAGACTAAAGATGAATGTGTCACCTATTCCTGGAGCGCAGCATCCCCTCATCATCAGGTATTTGGTGTGTGAGGCCTGGTGAGCCTTCACTTCCATTCTCTTGCAGTCCTCTCCGTCTTCTTCATAATCCTCTTCATCGTCCAGGGAGGCCATACTGGAGACAGGAAGGAACAGGTCTCACCGAGATGTAGAAGTCAAACAACTATTTAACAGTATCTGTATTTATCAAAAATGTAAATGTTCTCACACAGGTCACATCAAATCAAAAAGGGCATTTCATTAATATAAAGTTGATAAATGTTTCTTTTAATATGTCAAAGAGAAAAACAACATTTGCACTTGTTTGGGAATGTTTTCACGAAGCTTTCTTCTACCTTTAAGATAACTGAACACTGATTTAAAGTGATTTAATTGAACTTAATGATACTAAACAATGGAAATATAAAGCAATATAAAAGCAATGTGTAAAGAGCAATAGAGGCCAAAATGTAGTCTTTACAGAATTGTGCAAAATATGTATATGATATTATTGAGACAGAGAGGTTTTTAAACTAAAAGACATCCAACCATAACTGCTTCATGTTTACTACATTTAGATTTAAAACTGCTTGATGCCAATACCTAGGTTTTCTGAGTACCGTTGTAGTGCGTCTCACCTCTTGACTACCTCTGAGTCCACTAGAGTACTGTCCACCACCACCATCTGTTTGGGGATGGACATGAAGACAGACAGCAGGCCCAGAGACATGAGGCTGAGCGCAGTCACACAAGCGCCTCCCGGAGAGTCCAAAGAGAACTGCAGCATGTCACTCACGTCCGGAGGCTCAGTTGAAGTCTCACCTGACCTCTCCTCCGTCTGCTCCCCAACTGGGTCAGAACTGACACCACTTTCTATTTCCTTTGACTGCTCAGTCTCTGCCCCAGGTTGGTTAGCATTAGACTGGTCTTCGTCTCCTTCTATGGAGTCTGATGGTTTTACTGGTGTTTTCTCATTTGTTTCTTTGTGTGGCTTATCTTTTTTGACCCCTGGTGTCTTCTTGGACTCTACAACGTCTCCATCTGGTGATCTGTTCTCTGTTTCTTGATAGAAGTCAGTGAAAGGTCTGTATTCTCCTCTTGGTTTGTTTAACAAATTCCTGATAAAGCGAAAGGCATCGGTGCAAAGGACTTGAGGAAAACGCCATGTAAAACACCTGTGAGAAAATTAAATGTAGGATTTGCATTATTCCTCCAACAGTAGACTGCACTCAAAGATAGAAATTCTTTGACCTTTGTTGCAGTTTACTACCACATTTGAAATCAAAAAGCACACAAGTCTGGGTTATGGTTCAAAGTGGACTCCAGGGAGCGCACTGTGAGACACCATAAAATGGTTTAGATAATCTGTTCTATGCAGTGGTGGACAGTAACGAAGTAAATGTAATTCGTTACTGTACTTAAGTAGTTTTTTCCAGTATCTGTACTTTACTAAGTATTTCCATTAAGGGATACTTTTTACTTTAACTTCACTACATTTCAACGTCAAATATCTTACTTTTTACTCAAGTACATTTTGCAAAATTAGTCGTTCCTTGTGTTTCCGTTAAATATTTTTGTAGAAGAAGACCTCAAAGACGCGTCTCAGTGGGAGTGTCAGGACCGGCTCAATAGAAGCCTCATTCTCTACACGCGAGCTGATAAACATGAAAATGACAAATAAAAAATACACCTGTGATGAAGCTTTGGTATTAGTAATGGCTGTCTCTGATTCTGAGGGAGAACATCTACCTTTAGAGTCTTTTCAGCCGAGTGAAAGTGAGAATGAGCGAGAGTGAGTGCGTTTGTGACTTGGACAGCGGCGCCGCTGCTCGTGCCTTTCTCAGCGTCTCTCATAAAGCACACGCTGTTTTTCCCACATTTTACCAAACATCAGTGAAAGAAACGGGAGGAAAACTAGTCGTGAAGGAGGTTGAGAAGGAAGCGTGTGCACGTAGCACCTGCTGCTTTACCTTTAGCACCTGCAACTTTACCTTTAGCACAGGTGATATAAGCCGGGGCGGGTGTACTGCCGTGGCCGCGGTAGTGCCGGGGGTGTTGGGAATAATGCGGCTTCTATTGACAGCTGTTTGGGACAAATACGTGTTGTTCATCCTGACACTTTACCCAGTCGAGGAGGGAGAGGAAGGGGTAAACATAGTCAGCGCAAATGTGCTAATCAAAGCAGCGATCGTAATAAAAGTGATGGCTGTGTGCTGTGCTTTATGAGAGGTCCCACACTCTAAAAAAACTACTAACTATGCCACATGAATGGATAAGAAAAGATTAAGCAACTGCAACCACACACATACAGTACATGTGTATATTTCTCATAACTATTTGCATACGTTTTACTAGTTATGGTTTATTAGAAGTTGTAGTTATTCTTTATTTCAGAAAAAGAAAAGAAACTATTCTAATATGTTCATTAGTGTATGTACTGAAAAAAACGTAACCACCAATATATAATGTCATGGTATGCAAATTATATGCAAATTAGATGCTTAAAATTTATTTACTTATATACTTTGGGTCATACCTGACATTTTTCTAGTTTAGAGTAAGACTCTATCTCTTATCATTTTCAAACCACAGCCTTTTGAAATTTGGATCTCAAAATCTGTATTTTTAAGTGAGGCACCTAAAGGGGGCAAGAGACTGACAAAAATTATAAGGGCATTATAGCCATAATAAATGATAGTACTTGGATACTTAAGTACATTTGAAGGCAAATACTTCTGTACTTTTACTCAAGTGAAAGTTAAAAGGGAGTACTTTTACTTTTACTGAAGTAATATTTTACCTAGTGTATCTGTACTTTAACTCAAGTACTCGGTTTGTGTACTTCGTCCACCACTGGTTCTA
The DNA here is from genome assembly GCA_024416835.2 of Perccottus glenii. Taxonomy (NCBI): domain Eukaryota; kingdom Metazoa; phylum Chordata; class Actinopteri; order Gobiiformes; family Odontobutidae; genus Perccottus; species Perccottus glenii. The sequence goes on along the minus strand of CM044549.2, from coordinate 3,802,919 downwards.
TGGTATGAAATTCTGTTTGGACAGCATAGGCTTTTGCTGCCATGAAATAAAAAAAAGGTAGTTTAACATCTATCTGTCACACTGGTGTTAATTAGGCCCGAGCCGGTGATGACCGGGAGGGCCTATTGTTTTTGCTCTGATTTTTTTTTTTTTTTTTTATTGTGACCAAATGATCCTAAATTTGACCCAGTGAACATGCACGAAAAGTCATTTTTATTGGTCCCATACTTCAAGCTCAGCGAAAATGTTATGTTTTTGAAGTCGAAAAAAAATACAAAAATGACTCAGTGGCGACCCCTACAAAAGTCAAAATACATTGGGCCTAAGGAAAGTGAAAGTAACTTTTTTCCAACGTAGAAAAATGAAACTTGGTACATCCATAGAACATCTCAGGGCAAACAGAAAAGTCTATGACAGCCACACCCTAAACTCAACAGGAAGTCCGCCATGTAGGGGTTAAATGCGCGCCACTAAAATCGCACCTTGCGCAAAAAGATGCAAATCATTGTGTTTTAATCTAAATGGCCCCAAATTTGGTGAGTATCATCTAGACACGTGTGCCAACCAAAGTTGTGACTTTTTTTTTTATATCTTATCGGGTATGGGTGTGGCAAGCCTGTAACGAGGTGGCCATTTTTGTGAAAATAAAATGTCTCTTAACTCTCAAACGCCTTCTCGGATCGAGTTGGACCCAAAAAGGCGTTTGTGCACATTCATGACCTGAACACAAAGATATGTAAATAAAAGTGTTATCTTTAGAAATGGCTCTCCAGCGCCCCCTACAAACTTATAATGGGACCCAAGAATTTAGTTTGTCATAGAGACATAAAATTTGGTACACACATCTCTTATGTCATGACGAGCATAAAAGCCAATGACAACCACCCCCTATCTATCAATGTGTTGCCATAGCAACGTCCCAAATATGTGGAAAAATCAATGGGAAATGAAAATTTTAGTTTGTCGTAGGCAAATGAAACTTGGTACACACATCCAGTATGGGCTTATGAACAAAAAAGCCAATTGGGACCACATCCTATCACACACGGGAAGGCGGCCATTTTGAATTGAAGATGTGAACCGACTTATAATACACCTCTCTTAAAAAAAAAAAAAAAAAAATTCCACAGACACCAAACTTGGGCAAAATGAGCTAAACACATGTATGTAAAATAGACAGGCGTTTTTCTTGTCGTTTTCGCTCGAGTTATATTTTTTTTTATTATAATTTTTCTGCAAAATGATCCTCAATTTGACCCAGTAAACGTGCAACTTAAAGTCATTTTTATTGGTCCCAGACTTCAAGCCCGGCAAAAAATTTATGTATTTGAAGTCCCCGAAAAGAATATACAAAAAATGACTCAGTGGCGACCCCTAGAAAAGTCAAAATTGGGCCTATGGAAAATGAAAGTAAATTTTTCCAATGTAGAAATACAAAACTTGGTACATCCATAGAACACCTCAGGGCAAACAGAAAATTTATTACAGTCACATAAACTTAACAGGAAATCTACTATGTTGGGTGGAATGCGTGACCACCTAAATTGCACCCCTTGTGCTAAAGACTTTTCATCTAAACAGCTCCAAATTTGGTGAGTATCATCTAGACACGTGTGCCAAAAAAGTTATCAATTTGTTTTTTGATACATTTGTGACTGTGGTCGTAATGAGTCTGTGAAGAGGCAGCCATTTCTTTGGGAAATAAATGCCATTTCCCAATTGCCAGGATACATTACCGTGAAGTTTACGCTTTAAAGCACGAAATGCAATCCTCCGAGTGCATGTGTCCCCACGGTCTCAAGGGAGGTGAGGGCCTTTATCGCCGCTTGCGGCTTTAATTAGGGGCCGAGCGCACCGAAGGTGCGTCGGACCCTATTGTGTCTGTTAGATTTCTTATTATTCCGCATGGGAGTCTATGGCAGCCCATAGAACCGTTTGATAAAAAGTTGTGAAATTTGGTACACTCATTAAGGACGGTCCAGTCATTGATCTTAGTAAATTTGAAGTGTCTAAGTCAATATCTCTAGCGCCACCAACTGTCCAAAGTTGGACTTATGTTTATGCTAATAACTTTTGAACCGTAAGGCCTAGAATGAAAATTCTTTTTTCCAATGATTCCTTGGGTCAAGGTGATTCGATTGCACCATATGACGTCATTTTCCGCCTAGAAAATTTTTCCGCCATTTTGAATTTTACGAAAAACCTACTTTTGCGAACTCGTCCTAGGCCGTAGCCCCGATTTTCATGAAAATTGAACCAGATCATCTCCAGACTATGGTGACAAAAAGTTATCAAAAGAAAGTTGATTAAATCAAATCGTTGTCGAATACCGTGCAAATGAAATCGACTTAGCACGCACAAAAATAAAAGTCAGGCTATATCTCTGTGATGCTTTAACGTATTCTAACCAAACTTAGTACGTGTTATGGCAACCGTGACTTGAGGATGCCTGCAGAGTTTTGGTGCAGCGCCACCTAGTGGTCCGAGATGCAAAAATGTGACCTTTTCGATTATTACTTTAGAATGCTTTATCCAAAATCACAAACCCGGTCTCTTTAGATTCGTGGCGTCATGCTGAGCCGTAGCGATCCAATTTTCCCGTATCAACTATTTTGGGAGTCGCCATTTTGAATTTTCTAAAACGTACTTTTGCGAACTCCTAGGCCGTGGCCCCGATTTTCATGAAAATTGAACCACATCATCTTCAGACTATGGTGACAAAAAGTTATTAAAAGAAAGTTGATACGTCAAAGCGTGAATACCGCGCAAAATGAATTCGACTTAATGCGCATAAATGATAAAACTAAGGCTATATATCTGCGATGCTTTAACGTATTCTAACCAAACTTAGTAAATGCGTGTTATGGCAACCGTGACTTGAGGATGCCTGCAGAGTTTTGGTGCAGCGCCACCTAGTGGTCCGAGATGCAAAATGTGACCTTTTTCGATTATTACTTCAGAATGCTTTATCCAAAAATCACAAACCCGGTCTCTTTAGATTTGTGGCGTCATGCCGAGCCGTAGCGTATCCAATTTTTCCGTATCAACAATTTTGGGAGTTGGCCATTTTGAATTTTCTAAAAATTGTACTTTTGCGAACTCCTCCTAGGCCGTGGCCCCGATTTTCATTAAAATTGAACCACATCATCTTCAGACTATGGTGACAAAAAGTTATTAAAAGAAAGTTGATACGTCAAAGCGTTTTCAAATAGCAAATGAAATCGACTTAATCGCAATGATAAAACTAAGGCTATATCTGCGATGCTTTAACATATTCTAACCAAACTTAGTACGTGTTACGGCAACCGTGACTTGAGGATGCCTGCAGAGTTTTGGGGCAGCGCCACCTAGTGGACATTTTTTATTATTACTTGAGAATGCTTTATCCAAAATCACAAACCCGGTCTCTTTAGATCGTGGCGTCATGCCGAGCCGTAAGCGTATGCAATTTTCCCGTATCGACTATTTTGGGAGTCGCCATTTTGAATTTTGTCGTGCTCTATTTTTTGAACGCTTTAAACTTGGTATGCGTCTTCGCACCAAGCCCTGAAGGTACTCAAGAGGTTTTGGGGCAGCGCCACCTTGTGGTCAAGACTGAAGTCTTATTGAAATGTCTTTAGATGTTTACTGCCGTTGGTCTGCTGATGTCTGGTCTTGATGCCGGCCGTGTCGTCGTGACATTTAATGGCCTCCTTGGTGCTTGGCCCCGTCATGGCTGCTTGCAGCTATATTTATTATTATTTTCCTTGTTATATTCACGTCATGTCATATTACAGTGGTCTGTTTATTGTTCATTTAAAAAATCCCATCAGTAATTGCACAGGAAGATGTTACCACCTGCTGGGCATTGCTGCCTGTCGCACCTCCTCCAGTGCCCATGGGTCAGCTGCAGGGTCATCAGCCAGAAACCACCGTTCACCGACGTTTCGCTCCTTTAATTCTGGAACGTCTCCTGGTGGCGGAGCAGTGACAGGGACGTCTCCCTGTCACCCCCTGCAGCTGATAGCTGCTCTCCCTGCAGCTGGTATATGGGGTTAGATGTTCTTCCCCCAACACCTATCTTTCCTCCTGAGCCAGAGCCAAAAGCTACCTTTCTCTGCCTCCTCTGCCAGATCCTTTGTTGCCCTCCTTAGCCTCCCTCCGGTCACTCCTGCTTCCCTCAAGAGGCGTATGGTTGACAACCCAAGGAAACCTCGACATCCAACCTCCACTGGGTGGATGGTTGTTTTCCAGCCAGCCTCCCGGCACTCAGCAGCGAGCTCTGAGTACTTGGACTTCTTCCTTTCGGCGGCCTCGATCCTCCTCCAGTGGTACAGTGAGCTCAATGAGGTGCGTTACTCTTGCCTTGGTTGACCACACCACTATGTCTGGCGGAGAGATATGGTGGTTATCTCCGTAGGGGAACCGGAGCTGCCTGTCAGGTCTACCCTCATGTCCCACTCCTGGTTGGGGAGAAGGGCTTTGCTGTTTCTCTTGCTCTGGTGCTTCTCCTTACCCTCCTTCCGACACAAAGATGGTGGGGTCCTCTGCTGATGGCAGTTGTTTGCTACCCTGTCGGCACTCCTCCAGTACTTCAGCTAGCTTTCTCAGGACCTGATCGTGGCGCCATCTGTAGCGTCCCTGTGAGAGAGCGATCTTACAGCCTGATAAGATGTGCTGTAGACTTGCGTTGGGGGCATTGCAGAGTACGCAGGATTCTTCATTCCCAAACCACTGGTGGAGGTTCCGAGGGCAGGGAAGCGTGTCGTAGGTTGCACGAATGAGGAAGCTAAGTCTTGCCTGTGGGATCTTCCACACGTCTGACCAACTGATGTTCCATTTCATAATTCCCTCCCAGGTTGTCCAGCTTCCTTATGCGACCATGTGACACGGCTTTGATTTTGTAGCGATCTTCCTCCTTCCTCGTCACCTCTGCTACCACCATCTCCTTCCTTTGCTTTTGATTGGCCTTGGACCAAAAGCGTGGCGTCTCCCCATCCTAGCCCTGCTCTTCCTGCCTGAACTCTGCCCATGATCTCTCGGTGTTGTAGCCGACCGACAGCTTGATCGACCTCGGTTTGGGCATTCCACTTGCGCCAGTGGGAACCTTGGCATTTGCATTCCTTACTGACTCGTCTGTGGACTCCTCAGCTCGAGAACCAACCTGGTCTTTTCTTGCATGTAGCCCAACTGTATGGACTGTAGTGGTAGCTGCAGCATGTTTTTCCAAAGAGGCCGGTTTCAGATAGACACCGTGGCAACCCCAACCACTTGCGGATGAATGAGTTGGCTTTTCCATCCATCTTACCTACGGTTGATGAGGGAATCTCACTCATTTTCAGGGGCCACATTACCCTCCTGTAGAGTGTAAACTGGTAGCACCAGACCTTATACTTCCCAGAGTTGGCTTTGAGTCGATCCTTGCCAGTCCGTCAGAGAGCTGCTTCATGACGGTTTTCCCCATCTGTTTGTCAGATAGGTCTGCAGTGTATTGCCTCCCCAGGCTTTTGATGGGTTGCTCTGATAGAAGTGGGATTTTTTCCCCTCCAACGACGAAGATGGTATTGTCATTTCTGACTCCTCTCCTGAGGACAAGCTCCGGGACTTGGAGGGCTTGATCTTCATTCTTGCCCATGACATCAATTCATCCATCCTCTTCAGCAGTCTTGATGTGCATGCTGCTGTCTGAAGGAGGCTGGTGACATCATCCATGTAACTCCTCAGTGGAGGAAGCCTCTTACCAGTTGGGAGTTTGATCCCTCCAACCATTTGCCTTGCCCCGATGAGAATTATCTCAAAGGCTGCTACAAACAGTATTGGAGAAATAGCACACCCCATTGCGATTCCCACTTCGAGCCGCTGCCATCCGGTGGTGAAGTCCTGGAGGGAAAAACACATCTGCAAGTTGCTAAAGTACTGAGCTACCAAGTTCTTGACGCAGGTGGGCATGTGAAAGAATTCCATGGCATACTGGGAATAAAGTAAACTTTTGTCACGTCTCTAAATTCAATTTATCTTAGAATCTGTGATGAGGTCAGAGCACGAGTGGACTCTCTGGATGAGAGAAGCTCTGAGGTCATAACCAGTCGGTTCAGCAGCACACGGCACCCTGTCACAGACTGTACTCATCAGACGGTGGCAAAAGGATCTGGAGATGTTTCTTACCTTTCAGTAAGTCTTTTACTCACTAAAGTATGTTTTGTTAGTAGGCTAAATACACGAGCTGAATGTGTGAGTAAGGCTTTTTTGTTTATATAATCAACCCAAAGAAAAAAGAACATAATAATAGTAATGCTTTGTTATTTTGTTCTTTGTGCAGTCATGGCTGTCTCCAAAGAGGACACGTAACCTTTTGGCCCTGGACTTGTGCTCCCACCTACAGCTGAACTGGCACAGACACAACTCTGCAGAGGACAGGTATGTCAGCCTCATGCCCACAGTCCCATCTTTCACAGGAACCATAATGTTAAGAGAACATGCTGCAGAAGTCAAGCCTGTTTTGTTATGCATCAGCTTTACACCATAACATCAAGGTTAGGGTTATCTCTTATCTACACTGCTGTAGACATTTGTGTTACCTTTCAAACACTATCTGTACTGTATGTGTAATTTGCTATAGTAAAGAATTTAATGTTGATTCTCTCTCTCTCTCTCTCTCTCTCTCTCTCTCTCTCTCTATGGGAATTTCCTGGTAAAACGAAGGTAAAATATTATTTTATTTTGCCTTTCCACGGACCACCTGCAGTACCCTCACGGACCACTAGTGGTCCGCGGACCACAGTTTGGGAATGACTGCTCTAGGACATGACTTGGACACATAAACCAAAGGCAGCAACAAAAAGACAGTGGTTCAATGCAGCATTTCTTTATTATAAATATGTGCATGAAAGAATGTCTGTCTGTACATAAACACTGTATAAAACATGCAGTAAAAAAACACCATGTGGTGGGCTGAGAGGATCCTTTAGCAGCATTCTCCTTCTTCAGTCACTGTCAGAGCTCTCCTCCACAGGAGCTTGAAACTCTCCTTAACTGGAGTCCTGAGAAGAAAATAAATGACATACATCATATTGTGCTAAACTTCATTAGCTGAGGTATGACACCAACAGTGAAATTAACAATGATAAGCTGAAATGATACAAGGTTACATTTATGTTGTCTCAAATTAACGCAAAACTAATTTGGTACAGTTATGGTCATATTCTTTTCTCTACAATGAGTAGATGTGTTCCACAAGGTTTAGAAACAGTGCAGCTGTTTAGACATTAGTTGACCAGATAAAAATTAAGTGCTCCAACATTTGTTCAAAGACTCGACAACATAACAGTAACACGTACAGTATCCTGTCTGATATAAGTTCACTAACTTTAGCTGTTATCCTGCTGCTTTATAAAAAAAAAACATGCCATTGTCAAACATTAGTTGTTCTCTTTTCTCCCATGTCTCAGGAGTTCTCTTTTACACTCAAGAGACAAATATAGTTTACTCTCAATAAAGTTTGTCAAACAAGAAACTCACAGAAGTGTAACTTTTCTTACCTTCAGGCTCCTCTGTAAAGTGTGACTTGTGGAGCGGCAGATTCTTTTTTGGTGGTTGTTCATGCTTGTACAAGCGAGCACACAGTAAACACCAACGCTAGAGGTGGCACACTAGTACAACATCTTTCGTAAAGCACATTTAACTAACAGCCTTTCTTAATGGTGCTCAGTGTCTTTATTAAACCAGAGTGGTGCAGTTCCGTCTTACAGGTGTTAGGCTCTAACACGTGTTGTACCTGTAGTAGGACTGGGACAGCTGGTAGGACATGGGTAGGATGGGCAGTGCGCGGTTCTTCTTTGGGCCAGACGCCTGATTGACCCTGCGTCTGTTGACCAGCCCCTTCTTTCTGCACTGGATGAAGACTTGACACAGCAGCTCCTGGTTGTACTTGCTGTAAATGTGGAATGTCTGGAAAACATAGGTACAGTGGAGGAGAATTGAGGAACTGGTTTATAGAGAAGCATGTAGAACACAGCTGTACCTGGAAGGACCTGGAGCTCTTCATCTGGAAGTTGGTCATGGCCAGAGTGCTTTGGATCAGGTTATGTAACACTATTGAATGAATATCCTCTGTGCTGGAAACACAGTCAGTGACATAAGATGCCATGAGGTTAGACAAAAGCCCATTTAGTGTCATTTGAATCTTGAATACTCACTGAATACTTACCAGTTGAGTGTGTCTGTGTAAAAAGTCCTTTTGCCATTGTCTATTGCAGATATTCTGAACCTGTAACCGAGCACACAGTGTAGCACTACAAATTTACTCAAAGCTTTTTAGTTAGTGATACATTTTTGGAAATAGTACACTTTGATAAACATACTTTTTAAGATGCATTGTAGGTAAAGGCAATTATTACACACTCTCTCTGCTCATTTTTGATTAAAATTCATTGTAGATTTTTTGGAACATGTTTTTTAATAATATAATATATTCTCATTCCTTGATCATTATTTTTACAAATACTTTGTTATTCTAACTTAAGTTATTTCTTGATGGCTCCCCTAAACTCCTTGAAATGGCTCACTGGACTGGATTTTGGGAGTTGCAAATGACTACTGCCCAGAGCACAACTCTGTTGGTCCATGTTTGAAGTCACTTCGTAAATAAGAACATACATAAGACGTTTGGCAGAACCAGGACAAGAGGGTCTGGAGTAGACCAACAACCATGAATGTACAGGGAAGCAGTTTTTATAAAAAGGACCCAGAAATCCTGTTCAATTATGTAAATGGATGGAAATATTAGTACCCAGAAACACTTACCGTGAGAACAGCTGGTCTTTGGTGTCGGGTATAATGAAGTTAGCTGGGTCCATGGCTGTGCTGAACTTTTGCCTGAGCAGCCGGATATACTCACTGAAGGACTCTGTACACGACTATAGGACATGTACATTAAAGTGTGGCTGTGGTTCTCAAGACATGACAGGATTGATTTAACAGTAGCAAAGCAAACACACCTCAGGTTTTTCTGGGTCAGTGGGTTTGTTCTCTTCTAACTGTTTCAACAGAGCTTTGTCCTGGCCCACCTCAGCCAGGCAGATCCTGAAAAACATATGACTGAGTCAATGAGTGGGCCAGTGTCTGCAGCGTACCTCACTGTGGTGGGATGTACCTGTAGTTCAGCAGCGTCTGAGGATTTTTTAAGATGTATCTTGTGCGACGTCCAACAGCAACAGAGGTTTTATCCCTGGATTTTTCAAACTCTTTGTGGAGTATGTCTCTTACTACACAATGTGGTACAAAGGGCCTTTTAAGCTGTAACACACCAACCAAGTTAGTGTATGTTTCAACTGAACCACTACAACAAAACGTAACATGCATAAACAAGTACATTAATGATCAGTAGGCCCAAACACTCACTCCTGATGTGTGTGAGATCTCATGTCTGTGAAGTCGCACATGTGGTCTAAAGGTCTGCTCTGCTCTAATGTTTGTCCTCTTATCATCAGCCTGAACTGGGTATTCTCTAATTTGTAAATCATTTTAGACGATCTTTGAAATAGTCAATCAAGTCCATTTCTAGCATGTATGATATTCAAAGGCTAGGTGCAATGTCACAAAGCATGTGACTGATTTTTTATGAATTGTGAATGACAGAAAGTAAAGATGTACAGTGGCTGACTGTACAGTAATACTGCTGAATATGATATGTAGACTTACAGACTATTACATGTCTAATGCTATGATACTTCGCGTTAAACTGATACATACATGCTTATGTAGGTTGATTTTTAAATGTAAAAAAACATTTTGCCAAAACTGTATTGATCTTTACACACAGTGCACTGCTCAATGGGACAAATAAAAAGAGTGAACTTGGAGTTCAGTGTCCTTCCAAAGTAAATATATGACACCAAAGAATAGGAGTCTGCTTTGTAAGAGAGACCAATTCCTTGACTACTGTATACCTTGTAGAGCCTGAGGACTTGTTCACTGCTGCAGAGGTTTTCTTGGATTAACTTACTTCATTGTATTAAATTTGTATTTATCTAAAACTGTATAAAGACATTGTAAAATTGTGTGTAAAAAGTACTATTTGTGGTGCAGTGTGGTTAGGGTCACCTTGCTGTTGAGCAGGTCTGAGGCCACGCTGCAGAGCATCAGGAGTGAGTCCTCCTGCACTGACCAGTAGACTCTCTGTCGGGTCATTTGTTTTAACGCCTCATGGTCCCTCTCATCGTGGGCAGGGGTCCTCTTCCTGGGCTCTGTCAAGACCGTACAAAACTCAACACCACATCAGCACAAGTCCTCACTGAGAATTTATCTTAGACATTACAAACCTTTCTTCTTGCGTGGGACCCTCATAACTTCCTTTTTGCTTCTCTTTCTCTTCTGCCGTTTTCCTCCCACCACCTGCTTGTTCCTGCTTGCTGGCTCCTCAACCATCTGTAACATGGGAAATAAAAAAAAAATGTATGAGCAAATTGTCCTTCAGAATCACATAAAAAACCAGTGTGCTTCATACCAGAACATCTTCCTGAATGACGAGCTTTCTTTTGGCAGTCACATAACGAGGATTGGTGGATCCTTCTATTTTTAAGAAATATAAACAAATGCATTAAACACATTAATTAGGTGCACTGTGCTACAAAGTTAAGGATATTCAGGGGATTAAAATACATAAATACCATTTATTTTGTAACATGAAAACAAATGTTCATCTTTTCATATGAACTCAGGACTTTAAAGCAAATGTTTAAAATGCCATGAAAAGAAAAAAAAGTTTATTATAAAATATTGCTGAATTTCCACATTATGCCATACCTTGTTAAGGTTAAAGACATATCATGCAAAAAAGAAGAAGCCATATGATGTTTGCTGGGGTCCCACCCACCATTACACACACACCTTTTTTTTTTGTAAAGATAGTCTGTGAATTTCTATTTTGTTTTAAACTGTCCTGGACACATTCCTGCACGGCCTGTCCATCCTGGGAGTGTATCCCTCCTTCTGTGGTTCTCCCTGAGGTTTCTACTTTTTCCCCAAACTGTTTTCTTTTTTTTTTCCCCCATACCCTGATGGAGGGTCTAAGGACAGGGGATGCTGTCTAGTGCAGTCTGTTAAGCCCTTTGAGGCGACTGTTGTTGTGATATTGGGCTGTACAAAAATAAAGTCTTGTCTTTAAAAAATGTCATGTAATCACCATCCACCATCTGTGACAAAACTTCTGCTGTGCAAAAAGAATTTTGAATTTTGATTGTTCTGATCGTTCTTCTGACAGTTTTCCATCTTCCTATTAAATGAGCTTTGGCCCAGAGAAGATGGGCTTCTGGAAGTGTTCCTGATCTATGTAGTAATTTTCAGGAAAAATATGCCATTAACTCTATTAGGCTTGGCTCTAAATATGACTATAGATTTCTCCAAAATAGCAGAAGAGCGTGAACAGTGAACATCACAACTCACCTGCTTGAAGTACAATCCGTAGAGCATTTTTACACAAGCTTTTCAGTCTGACTTTGGTGTCCTTTGCATCTAAACCAGTTGGCCTCTGGAAAAGAACATGTGACACTTTATTAAACCAGTGGACATTGTTGTTTACTAGATACACCTAACATGACCGGATAAAGCTTCTTACCCTTTTCACAGCTAGTAGGTGGTTGGTCCACAGCCAGTTGCGCTTCAGATGAGCAAAGAACTCTGAGTCCAGGCCTCCCGCTCCTTTACCATCTCCAGGTATAGATCCATCATCGCACACATCAAGACTTCCTCTGTAAGGATGTTAGCAACAATGATTACTGCCATGTTTTTACAGTTGTTTAATGCTTTTTGCAGTCTGTTACAGCCCGCATCATGAAAACGTGTGTGTGAATATTGTTTATCAAGGTTGTTTATTTGAAAAAGCAAAGTAAAACTCTAGGTTTTGGGAGTGTCAGGGTTAGAGTAGATTTGACAGTTTTGACTTGGGCTTTCAAGGATTTTAACAAGGTCAGGTGGGCTGTGTTAATGTATTAGAGATGCTTTAGGGGACTTTCCAATTTGCTTTAATTCTATAAAAGACAAAAGGTGTGTGTGGGAAACATCTGAGATGATGATGCTGTCTTTCTTGAATTAAACACACTGTTTTATTAGCTTAAAATGTTAGCTTAAAATGGTTAGAATTTCTATACAACACATGCACAGGGCAATGTTGACATTTTATGAATTGAGTGACTATATGATTTGTTCCTCTAATAAAGGTCTGCTGTATTTGATTTGTAAAAAAAATTACACTTTATTCTATATACCTTGTTTACTTTTGTATTGTTTGTTATTGTATTGACAGTAAAATAATCAGTAAATAGATGAATGGAGATATGTAATGTCATTATCCAGTGAACAGGAGCTTGCAGTCTGACACTAATTCCTTCTCCAAACTCAGTAACAGGACACCCGCTACAGCCACTTCCATTTGCCAAAGTCAACTATTCCAAGTATTTCTAAGATCTCCAAGTAATTAGAGATCTTACACAGTCACATACCATTTAAGCTTGTTTGAAAATAATTAATTCTGTCCTTACTTGAGCAGGTAGGCCAGTCCTACAAACACTGCTCGCTCTCGCTCTCGCACAAACGAGGGAACTCCTACATCATCCTCTGTGCCACCTCTCTTACTGCGGATGACCCCTGAAAAGACATGCAGAGGATGAGTATTCCTGCCAGTAAAGCTTTCTGCAGTGAGTGTGTGAGCTTGTCCGTACCCAGCGGTGTGTTGAGGCACACACACATCAGGTCAAACCAGTAGTTTTCGGTGTCCTCAGCAGTGTTGAACGTATAGTGGCGCCTCTCAAAGGGTTTTCCGGGCGACTCTGAAACCAGCCAGTAGTGAGGCTCGGCACTGGTGGTATCAACTATTGTGGCGTTGCGTTTCAGGTACACAAATATCTAAATCAGGAAACAGAGTAAAGATCTCTATTTAGAATTTTTTTCCAATAAGAATCAGCATGTAAAGGCTTTTGATTCATGAATTAATGGAGGCAGAAGCAGAGAAGTATAAGTTTATCCTCTTCTTTTACTGTTTATCAGTTCTACATATAGACTTTTGCACAAGCAAGGCATAAGATACGCACTAAACAAGCTATCAGTCACAGAATGAAAAAAGCCCTCGTCCGCAAAGGATCCTCCTCTGACCGTGCCACCATCAACACCCCCACCACTGCTATGGACCCCCTCAATAGGATCCTGGACCCCCCCAATAGCATTAACACCTTCTGCGGACCTCACCATCTCTGTCCCATCCCCGTATTCACCAATGAGATTTCCAGATCACCTGAAAATTTTGGTGAAATCTGGAATTAAAATGGTGCCCCTTAGGCCTAACTTGGCCAAGTCATGGATTCTATCATCATCCCTACAAACATCACCCACACTGCCACGCAGGAGCACTACTTCCATAGAAATCCCACAAGCTCCATCACCTTGGCAAACACCCCTCAACCTCCTCCCAGACCAGCTCCAAAAGCCTTGATTATTAGCCATTATTTAAACTCCAAAAGCAATTATTATTTCATTTATCTGATTGGGACAGTGCATGTTGATAAACATATGTGAGATGAAGCCACATGAATGTAAACATGCCAGATTGTAGCCTTAGGCTAATTTCCATTCGTTTTCCCAACATTTGCATTAATACATTACGTTATATTGTCTAATCAAACAAATCTGATTTAAATCCCTGCAAACAGATAATGTCAGGTCCTGCTCAAACAGACTTGAAACTTGCAGTGTTCAATGTCAGGTCTTTGGGTCTTTTATAACTTTGTATAAGCTTGATTTGATTTTGTATGTAACAGAAACATGGTTAGACAGCAAGACTGGAAATGTGGTCCTTATTGAATCCACCCCATTGTATTTCAACATCCATCCATCTTCTACCGTTTATCCGGGGCCGGGTCGCGGGGGCAGCAGTCTAAGCAGAGACGCCCAGACTTCCCTCTCCCCAGACACTTCCTCCAGCTCTTCCGGGGGGATACCGAGGCGTTCCCAGGCCAGCCGAGCGACAAAGTCCCTCCAGCGTGTCCTAGGTCTTCCCCGGGGTCTCCTCCCGGTGGGACATACCCAGAACACCTACCTAGGGAGGCGTCCAAGGAGGCATCCGAAACAGATGCCCGAGCCACCTCAGCTGGCTCCTCTAGATGAGGAGGAGCAGAGGCTCTACATTGAGCTCCTCCCGAGTGACTGAGCTCCTCACCTTATCTCTAATCTCTAAGGGAGCCACCCAGTGTGCACCGGCTGCAAATGGTCCCAGTGCACACTGGAGGTCCTGGCTTGATGGAGCCATCAGGACAACATCATCTGCAAAAAGCAGGGACGAGATCCTGTGGTCCCCAAACCAGACTCCCTCCGGCCCCTGGCTGCGCCTAGAAATCCTGTCCATAAAGATAATGAACAGGACCGGTGACGAAGGGCAGCACTGCCGGAGTCCAACATGCACTGGGAACAGGTCTGACTTACTGCTGGCAATGCGAACCAAGCTCCAGCTCCGATCGTACAGGGACCGGACAGCCCTTAGCAAAGGGCCCCGGACCCCATACTCCCAGAGCACCCCCCACAGGGCGCCATGAGGGACACAGTTGAATTTCTTCTCCAGAGCCACAAAACACATGTGGACTGGTTGGGCAAAATCCCATAAACCCTCCAGCACCCTGGAAAGGGTATAGAGCGGATCCAGTGTTCCACGACCAACACTGGACCGAAAACCGCATTGTTCCTCCTGAATCCGAGGTTTAACTATCGGCCGCATTCTCCTCTCCAGTACCCTGGCATAGACTTTCCCAGGGAGGCTGAGGAGTGTGATCCCTCTGTAGTTGGAACACACCCTCCGGTCCCCCTTCTTGAAAAGAGGGACCACCACCCCGGTCAGCAGATTCCCACCTCCACTGTAAACAGTGTTGGCAGGGCACTGCTTCCCCCTCCTGAGGCGCCGGACGGTTTGCCAGAATTTCTTCGAGGCCGACCGATAGTCCTTTTTAATGGACTCACCGAACTCCTCCCAGACCCGAGTTTTAGCCTCCACGATCACCTGGGCTGCAGTCCGCTCGGCCTGCCGGTACCTATCAGCTGCCTCACAAGTCCCACAAGCGAACCAGGCTTGGTAGGTCTCCTTCTTCAGCTTGACGGCATCCCTTACTTCCGGTGTCCACCACCGGGTTCGGAGGTTGCCGCCAGGCACCGGAGACTTTACGGCCACAGCTTTGAGTGGCCGCGTCGACAATGGAGGTGGAGAACATGGTCTACTCGGACTCAATGTCTCCAACCTCCCTCGGGATCTGGTCCAAGCTCTGCCGGAGGTGGGAGTTAAAGATCTTTCTGACATGGGGCTCTGCCATTCGTTCCCAACAGACCCTCAAAGTACGTTTAGGTCTGCCGAGTCTGTCCAGCTTTCTCCCCCGCCATCGGATACAACAAGGTGTTGATCAGTTGACAGCTCCGCCCCTCTCGTCACCCGAGTGTCCAAGACATACGCCAGAGGTCAGATGAAACAACTACAAAGTCGATCATCGATCTCCGGCCTAGGGTGTCCTGGTGCCACGTGCACTGGTGGACACCCTTATGCTTGAACATGGTGTTCGTTATGGACAAACTGTGACTAGCACAGAAGTCCAATAACAAAACACCGCTCGGGTTTAGATCTGGGGGGCCGTTCCTCCCAATCACGCCCCTCCAGGTGTCACTGTCGCTGCCCACGTGAGCGTTGAAGTCCCCCAGTAGAACGACGCAGTCTCTGGTTGGAGCACTTCCCAGCACCCCTCCCAGAGACTCCAAGAAGGCTGGGTACTCTGCACTGCCATTTGGCCCGTAAACACAAACAACAGTGAGAGACCTATCCCCGACCCGAAGGCGCAGGGAAGCGAAGCGACACTCTCGTTCACCAGGGTGAACTCCAACACATGGCGGCTAAGCTGGGGGGCTATGAGCAAGCCCACACCAGCCCGCCGCCTCTCACCGCAGGCAACTCCAGAGTAGTGGAGAGTCCAGTCTCTCTCAAGGATTTGGGTTCCAGAGCCCAAACTGTGCGTGGAGGTGAGCCCGACTATCTCTAGTCGGTATCTCTCAACCTCCCGCACAAGCTCAGGCTCCTTCCCCGCCAGCGAGGTGACATTCCATGTCCCTAGCGCCAGATTCCGCCACTTTGCACCGGCCCCTTACGGTTCCTCCCGCAGGTGGTGGGCCCACAGGAGGTGAATTTCAACATTTTTATCCAAAATCTATATTATATGTACCGCCGCAACAATTTCATGATTTTATTGATGAGTTTACTAAAATGCTTTTGGTTGTATGCACAGAATTTGAACAAACAGTCATCACAGGTGATTTAAATGTTCATGTGGATAATGTTTGTGACGGGCAGTGTTGGTCACCTTACTTTAAAAAAGTAATTAGTTACAGTTACACATTACTTCTCCCAAAACATAATTGAGTTAGTAACTCAGTTACCACATTGAAAAAAGTAATTAGTTACTCAGAAAAGTAACTGTGACTTTATTTTTTATGTTCTATAATTTTATTACGTTCTATAACATCTTAAATATCAAAGATGTTTATATTAACTGATTGAAGAATAAAAACACTATATACAGTATCTTAGAAAATTTGGCATTTATTTGAACTTAATAGATTGCAGTCTGCCATTTGATATGCATAAAAAATTTAAACGTATAAAAAAAAGTAATAAATATTGAAATATTGAAAATAAAATTCAAGTGAAAAATTAAGACACACAAATGTAAACTTGGGTAAAAAGAAACAAAGAAAGATCTGGCCATTAAGTAGTGCAAATCTCTGTACCTGTAAATTATTGCACAATCCAACTCTCTGTAGATTAACATGTTGTTCATATTTAGTGAAAATGAACAAAACATTAATCTATACTAAAAAACTCCCCTTATCTAACAACTAAACCAGTGTTTGAAACGTAGGAGGAGAAGCAAACAAGTGTCGTGTTAGCATGTGTTGATGTCAGGTGCTTCATAAGATTTGAGTTACTTGAGGCAGACGTGGATAAAGTATTTTTTCCTGGACATAGCATGTTACAGAAACATTCTTGCCTTTAAATTAATTTCAATTAACGAGAAGTAGTGCCGGTACTTCCAGTTCGAGAACGCTACCTTTAAATTTCCCCGTCTTTGACGAGTCGCTGTCTAGAGCGTGCAGTGAGACCTGTTAGTAACGCCGTTATACTCTAACGCCGTTACTTCCAACACTGGTAACAGGAATGTCAAAGAACTTTCTTGGGGCGCAGTGGCTCAGTGGTAGAGCAGTCGTCCTTCAACCGGAAGGTAGGCGATTCTATTCCCGTTCTCCCCACAGTTTGCCTCAACTTGGCAACAAAAACATCTGTATTTTCCTTTCATTACCATGCACAGATTAAAAACACTCAATTGGATTTTTTAAAAGCAGTTAAAAATGTCTTGTATGTTTAAACTGTTATTTACCAGAAATCACAGCAAGAATGCTAAAACTATTGGCCTGACATTTTTGGTAAACCCTGATGCCCTTATTTACCTAATATGTATCAATGCTCATGACAGTGAGACAGTGGAGCACAGTGCAATACCTGGTCCTTGTCTTTGAACTTCTCCACAGGACCAAACTGTAGCAGGCCCATGTAGGCCAACTTCTGCATGTTCTCATGGAAAGAGAAGATGTACCTCCTAAAGACAAAATTGAGAGTTACTTTAGAGTTATTCTCACTAAAGTGATAAGCACAGTGAAAATCACCGTTTGTAAAGCATCTGTCTCTTCATTTTGCACGGCAGACATCTGACCAGATAGTGCTGCTTTTCGGGATCATTCAGATAGTCCTCCAGACCATCAACCTGCAAGCACCAATGACATTCTGTTTGGCCAAATAAGAATTGAAAAGCATTGGGATATCTACAAAACAAATTAAATTCTGACAAAGGAACTGTAAAGGCCAAACTGAATGGAATGCAATATTGTTTGAAGTTCTGTTTCAAGCTACACTATGCAAGATCTATAACTACTAAAGCACCCCATGAGAGCAAAATGCTACTGCTAACTCACATGGGACTGATACTTCTATACATTTAAGTTATAATGTAGCGGCTTCTGGAGAGATACGTGTTCTCACCAGATAGCAGCGCGCCCCATCGGTTGAAGCCAGCACACTTTGTCTGAGGTTCTTATTCTAATGGTTTTCATGGTGTATTCATGTGGTCCTCAGGAATTTGGAAAAATGCACATGAACACCTGCTAAAGTCTGAAAAACAGCTCGGAAACTCAGGTTAGTAGGGGTTTCCAAACATTCCGTGTTGACGTTATTTCCATCATCAACATGGATGATGAAATCAAACATTTAAGATATTTTATCATTATCAATCATTTAACAAACTGTTTTGCACATTAATAACTTGATAATATGACAGTACAACTAGTGTTTTGTCCATTTAGGATTATTAATACAATATACAAAGATTTTTGTTTACGTCAGTTATTTAGGCTATGTTAACTTCTTATGTTTTTAATAGACTCCCTTTTCTTGAACTGCTACTAATAGGCTAATAACTTCTAGCTACTTTCACCGGATTAACTAATTTGAAAATAACAATAGGAAATTTTTGTCTTAGTGTACATCTTTCTTGTTGTTATGGTTTTGAATGTTCCAACTTTCCCGAGCTGAAAACACGTGAACACACTGAAGACGAAAGAACTAATAATAATAATAATAATAATAAGTTTTATTTATATAGCGCCTTTCCAGAGCTCAAGGACGCTTTACAATAAACAAACAACAATAAGGACAATTGACAAAGAGAGCAGACAGGACAACAACAGGCAAATGAGACTTCCTAACTCAGATACCCCGCGTTTCCAGACCACATGAATGCACCATCAGGCAAACAGTGTGTATTTGGAAGTAAAATACTGCTGCTTTAAATCACTGTGAGCATGCAAAGTGACTCACCATGTAGTTGATCTGTATGACCTGTATAAAGACAGAGAGGGGCAGACAGAGGAGCAGGTCGCCCAGCATGGCCCAGCCGCTGCCATAGTCTTTATGAACACGCACTGGAGGTATGTACTTCTTCCATTGCTCATCATCAACTGAGTACACTATCAGACAGGGACAGGTGCTGAGGAAAAACATGTGGTACATTGATATTTTTGCATTTTTGTTTGTTATATGATTTACCTTTTAATTCTGCCAGAGGTACATCCTCCTCGTCTCCTGATGGTGCAGTGTCAGGATGAGATTTAGCGTCATTTCTTGTGTCTGGGTTCACTGAGTTTTTGGGAGTGTTCCCGTCTTGATGTGGTGTTGCAGGAGCATCTCTATCAGATTTGTTAGGGTCAGAGCTCGCTGGATCAGCCACTGTTTCAACAGATGACTGAGTGTCAGCAGAACTGTGTCGGAGTGGGTGTCCATATATTAGGTACCAGAGGAAGTGATGAACAGTGCGAAGACGATGCATCTTAGGTTGGTAGCCATAGCTCTTGGCCATTCCACGAACTGCAGCAGGAGTTGGGACAAATAACCAATATTTATTTTATCCTGAGTAATCACACTGGATACAGTTTCACTTTATTTAAGCATTGTGTGGTCTTTTTGCTGATAGGCTATTGTTGAGATTTGTTTGAAAGATTTGATACAAATAAACAAAACCTGAAATGGGCTTGAACTTGTCTTCTTTTTTACAGGTCATGTTGTTCTTGTCTGCACTGCTGCTCTTGGCTTTACAGGTGCCGCCGGCTGTCCCGTCTAACTCTTTGGATTGTTCTTTGGATTGTTCTTTGTATTTCTCGTCACCCGGCTGTAGTCTGTAAAACAAAAGATTGGAGTGAGAGAAAACCAGAGAGTTGTTTTACAACACATTCAAGCTGGTTTCTCTTTTCTGGAGATTGAAACAACAAAACAAAATCAAAGAAATCAAAACAAATACCTTTCAAACATTTTACAAAACTACATTCCAAGTATTTCATTTAATGCTTATTTTAGCAAAAAAAAAAAACAAAGACACATTTTGCATCTAATTTGAAAGAATAAGGTTAAAAATAAATAAATAAATAAATAAATAAAAAATCAAGCATTATTTTAAAAAAGAAATTGGCTTTTTTAAATAAATCTACACTGGTTTTAATGAGACATTCCAGGATTTCTGATGGTGATAAATATGCTACTTTGCTGCTACTTTATAATGAATTAATTATTTGTAGCATGATATGGTTAAATCTTATATTATTTGAGGTATAGACCAGCCTTTCTCAAACTGGGGTGCCCCCTGACTGTGTCAGGGGTGCCGCCAAAAAATTACGTAGGCTAAAAAAAAAAAAAAAATTTGCTTTCGCGTTGGCTTGCACTGAGCCAGAGACAGGCGCGCTCAGAGCTGTCATATATCACAACTTTTCTGAACTGCGCCTGCGGCGGCGATGGCGGCGCCCATCGTGCATACAGCTCAACTAACGCGATTGTTATAAAAGGTGTTTAAACAACAAATCACTTCCACTTGTATATATTTGACAATCGGAATATCTGAACTGAGCTCTTCAAGCCTGACGTAGCTACATCAAGAACAAGTACAGGGAGCGACTGAGGACTGTGGACCAGGAGCTCCGTGTCTGCCTCTCATCCATACCTGCCAGGATAGGGCGGCTGTGTGCGTCGCACCAGGCTCACGTCTCTCATTGATTGTGGTCACCCCCACCCCCGGCTTGTGTGAGCGCGTATGTGTGCGCTGCATGCGCGCATGTAGATCTTTCTCCATCTCTCGTTGCGGATTATTTTTTTGTGTGTGCGGGTGTGTGTGCATGCACATATAGCACGGATGAAAACAAGCACTATATGGAAAAACATTCCTGCTTATCTCTGGTGCATGGAACATGGATCTTTTTCTTATCGTATTGTATCTGATTTTATTTATTTTTGTTATGTCTGCCCCTTTTTATTTTATTTTAACTGCATCCTGCACTTCAGTTTAGTTCTCCTGGTCAGGATTTGTTGTTGTGTTCTTGTATTGTGCAATCCACCTCTTACGGTTTTATGGCATTTGTGTCTCTGATTAATTATTTTGTGAATTACTTTGCAAACCTGTGTATTTAAAGGTGCTATAAAGTTGCTATAAAGTTGTTGTTGTTATTATTATTGTTATTGTTATTTACAGTTCGTATTATGCTCTGTTCATTATTGTCCTGTCTAAATAAACAGGACATTTGCATTTAAATTTGGGTTATGCAGTGTTTTTAAATTATATTTTAAACTGGGGTGCCTTGAAATTTTATGCCAAATTATGCATTTTTGAAAGGTGCCCTGACTGAAAAAAGTTTGAGAAAGGCTGGTATAGACCATTTGAACTACCATCGCTCTGTTATATACGTTTTCTGAAAGATCAGAAAAGGTAATGAAAAAAAATAGTAATACAGTCCAATTCTTTTTTCCTCGGATTTGCAAATTTAAACACAATGCAACATTTTGCTCCCCTCTCTCTCTCTCTTTCTCTTGCCCTGTTTCCTGTCTATCTACTGTCCTATTAAATAAAGGCAAAAAAGACAAATAATAAAAGATTTACCAAAATGTTGATAAAAACTTCTAATATTTGTACTTTAAACATACTTATTTTAATAAGGCAAGTCAAGGCAATTTTATTTATAAAGCACAATTCATACACTAGGAAACTCAAAGTGCTTAACAGGAATAAAAGACAATTTACAAGATTTAGATTAAGAAACATAAGAAAATTTTAACATTTTAAAAGAGTGCAGATAAAAAAATACTTTAAGCTGTAAAGTATTTTTACTTACAGCTTAAGTAATGTAGGCGGAGCTTTTTTAACCTCCCCTTGAACATTGTTAAAGTTGAGGCTTGTTTCACTTCATCTGGGAGGCTGTTTCAGAGAAGGCTCATAAGGAACTAAAAATATATTCTGGTGCTAAACCATTTAGAGACTTGTAAACCAGCAGTGCTGTTTTAAAGTCTATTCTGCAACAGAAGCCAGTGCAGAGATTTTAAAACTGCCGTAATGTGGTTGTACTTCCTGGTTTTGGTGAGAACCCGAGCAGCCGCGTTCTGAATAAGCTGCAGCTGTCTTAACACTCGTTTTGAGAGACCAGTGAGCAGGCCGTTACAGTAATCTAACCTGCTGGAGACAAAAGCATGGATAAGTTTCTCTAAGTCTGGTTGAGACATCATCCCTTTGACTCTGGAAATGTTTTTAAGGTGATAAAATGCAGATGATGTAATTGACTTAATGTGACTGTGGAAATTCAAGTCTGAGTCCATGATGACCCCTAGATTTCTAACATAATTTTTAGATTTTAGAGGAAGACCTTGGACACGCTGGAGGGACTATGTCTCTCAGCTGGCCTGGGAACGCCTCGGTATTCCCCCGGAAGAGCTGGAGGAAGTGTCTTTTTCTAGAGGGAAGTCTGGGCATCTCTGCTTAACTTGCTGCCCCCTCGACCTGGCCGCGGATAAGTGGAACAAAATGGATGGATGGATATTTCCAGCAATTTTGGCAGAAAGAATTTGTAGTTTTTACTCTGGACACGTTAAAAATAGATAACAAGGCTCCAGTCGCTTAGCAGGCAAAAACATAAAAATCCAGGTAAAAGACAGTACAAAGTAATGTAAAAAGTTGATACTCAAATTATTGGCTAAAAGTGGAAATAACTAAAAAGCAAAGTAAAGCTGGCATGAGCAAGCATAAGAGCGTCTGTACTTTTCAGGAGATCCAAAAGGTTCTCACCCTCATCTCAAATTTCTGCAGCCTCAGTTACATACACGCAATAGACTGGCTTCAACTCCAATGGAAATGTATATTGCACAGCTAAGCTGTGCATAAATATATTTATGTGTCAGTTCAAGGCCAGACGCTGTAATTGATCAACTGCACTACACTAAAAGCCCAGGACACTGGAACTGACCCTGGGAAACCTGAACCTGAGAAAGGCTGAAATTCAAAATGATGTGAGCCTATTTTACATTAAACTATTCACTTCAATAAGATTCGAGCCAGTCTCAGTAAACCTTAAAGATAAATAAAAGCTTAAAATTATTGACCAAACATAATGTGCTATGTATTCTAGATGCATAAGAGCACCAGTCACAGCTGGACCCTCTTCAATTTTAGATGTCACTTAAGTCAATGTGTTTGAGAACTGGACCTCATCTAAAAAGAGGAATCTTTCAGTCTACCAGTCTTCCCACTCAAAACTGTGTCAGTGATCCTTTTTCAAAACAGACTTCAAGTAATTATGTTCACAAAAGCAATATCTAATGCTTTATTATACAATTTTGTTACTAGATATTTGACTAATGTTTACGGTCTCTTACCGTCCCACTGTATAAGAACTGGAGATCTTGAAGCGAACCTGGTCTATGACTCTCTGTACGATCGCATCCGTGGGCTGAATGGACGGATGGGCAAAAAGGTCAACCTGAATATGGGAAAAGAAAAAAATTTACAACGAGGGAGAAGGAATAAGTCAAAAAAAGTGCTGTAAAATAAAGATGTACCTTCTTGGTTATTCCGTCTTGTACGACAGTTGTGGTGTAGATTTTGACTAAGCCTTCTCTGGCCAGAGCATGAATCAGACGCAAAATTGTCTTTTTGCAACACTTTGAGGTCAATCCCATGCGCTTCTCTTCATCATTGATTATTTTCTGGAGCCTGTGGAGAAAAAAATGTTTATGAGCTTAGTGATGATTCTAATAATTAAGAATGGTAATATTGACTCACGGAAAAAGTCCGTCAAATATTTTAAAGTCCTGGATGGCCTCGCCGATCAGGTTTTTCCTCCTCAAAAGCCGGTAGGTCTGGTGATTCCTGCTGGAGAGCTGCACAGATCAAAGAAGGGAATAACAATGACTTCCTTTTACCAACATGTCAGGGACATGACAAGAAACTTGACACTCACTAAATGTGGTTGGACATCTTTGACGATTGCAATGTCTGTAGTTTTACTTGCTTCAGCACTCTGGGGCTGTGGGCCGGCTGTTTTTAGGCTCAAATCTTCCCCCTCCACTACTGGGGCTGTTCCTGAGAATGAAAGTATAACAGAAAATACATTGGAAATAGATCAAAGGAAAAAATATTGTGTTACCATAAATAACAACAACAACAGTACCATCAAGAGTCCCAAAAAATTCAAGTCCAAAAATTTTGACTTTAACCATTTTTACCATTCTTACATTACTGTAAGACATTACATACTGTTTGATACCACAACTAAATGGCTGCTACATCCAAGCCCAGACCAGCTCCACCTAGGCTCAAGATCCAGGCCCAACAGCTGCTACAAAAAAAGAGTGGCACCCTAGAACAAAAGCCACAGCACCTGAATGGAGCAGTGTCACTAACAACTCACCTGAGCCTCAACAACTCTCACATCAGGAGTCACACTTCCCTTTCAGAGCCAACGACTATGAGACCAGAACAGCCTGGTCCATCGGGTTTGGTTTCAGGGGAAACTCCTCCCTCTAGAGATATAAGCTAAGC
The DNA here is from genome assembly GCA_024416835.2 of Perccottus glenii. Classification (NCBI taxonomy): domain Eukaryota; kingdom Metazoa; phylum Chordata; class Actinopteri; order Gobiiformes; family Odontobutidae; genus Perccottus; species Perccottus glenii. The sequence continues at coordinate 3,778,470 of CM044549.2, read as the reverse complement.
TCTCTTACCAAATGATCTCAGAATTAATAAAGTCTCTTGGAATTAGAGACAAAACGTCTTCACCTTGAGAACTGAGACCAGATGCTTTTATTTAACCTCAAAAGTCAAAAGTGTATAAACCTATGTGCTGACCATCAGTGTGGTACCTGTATATCTGTTTTATGATTTCAACAAACATACCTGCACTGGGAGTAAGGTCAAGGTAAGCACTGGGTCTGGACTCATTACAGACAGTCTCACCTGACCAAAGAGGAACAACATGAAATGTGTTTTTTAAAGAAGTACTACAGTATACAGTTTTCAGTATAGAAAACCTCATAGGTAAAGCTGGGGTGTTTGTCGGGGATGTAAATGTAAAATGACATGTGGAAATAGGATTCTGGTAGCTTTTTGTGTCAAAGCCAGCCTAATGAATGTGGGGCAATAGTGTGACTCTGAAATGGATAAATTATATTTGAGGGGGCCCTTTTATAGTAATATTATTTGAGGCTTAAAATTCAGAACTCTAACCGCCAACTTGAGGATCAACATAAAACAAGAACCTTTTAGCCTGGGTTAAATTAGGTATTTGTATTTGCAGCATTAAAAATATGTTTTTTTTGCCTTTTATTTTGCAGACAAGATAGTAGCTAGACAGGAAACAGGGGTTGAGAGTTAAGAAATGACATGGGAGGAAATTAGCCCGAGCTGGGATTTAAACCCAGGACGCTTGGGTTATGTGTTCTACCAGTGGCATCTGAAATAATATATTTTTTTAATTCTGGCTCTCCCAGATGTTTCTGTGACTCTGTTCTATAGGAAACTTTTGCAAAAGTCAGGTGCTTTAAATTAATACCTGGAGGTCATTGGATTTATCATCTGTGAGTAAAGGCCGTTTCATCCAATCAGTGCAGCGTCGTGTTGTTACCTTTAGAACAACAAAACAATCGCTGCACAATCAAACCATAGGGTGTGTTCACACTTGTAGTCTGCTTCATTTATTTATTTAATAAAATAATAACAGAAAACGATCAATTTAGTTTGGTTTGTCAGCAAATAGCCCTCTGCCACCAAGCGTTCACAGCTGCATTTTAAAATGCAGACCAAATGGAAAAACATTAAGAATCCCACTAGAAGGTGCTGCTAGCCCAAATGCTAATAAGCATGTTACTTTAGATTTATAGCTTCTCAGTGCTTCGCATTTGACCTCTTCTCCTTTTATTTAGTTGGACAGTATTGTTTCGGTTTAGTTTTTTTCACTTTCTGGAAATTATTTATTCTTTATTTAACCAGGTAGGTAAATTTCATTCATTTACATTGGCTGGGGGGAGGGGCTATTGTATTGGAGTAGGGGAAACCGGAGTACCTGGAGGAAACCTACACACATGGGGAGAACATGTAAACTCCACACAGAAATGCCCTGTCCTGGCCGGGGATTGAACCCAGAACCTTTTTTCCGTGAGGCAGAAGTGCTAGCCACTCTGCCTCCATGGGGGCGCATCCCAAGTGTAAACACTTTGGTTAGAGCAGTACAAGTAGGGGTGTGCCGGTTTTAGAATTGGTGATGACGGTTATGACGTGAGTCAAATGTGACGGTTGATAACATAACCCATGTTCCTGCAGTGCTAAAAACTCGCTCTGATGCTGTGCTTGTAGCACAAATACACATGTATTTACGTGCCAATTTTGCTAAGAGCGGATAGCGTGTTTCATTGTCTCGCCACCATGCTAGTGGATCTGCCGTAGAGTCAATTGGTTGTTCTTGGAGATAGCGGGTTAACGGCGTGTCAGCGCGCGCTCTGATCGGTAAAGGGGCAGAGATTTCAGACCTCCGTTTATTAAGGAGATCTCAAGATTGTGCACAGACCTCTCCCTCATCTCCAGCAGCAGCAGCCTCCGAAGCACCACTAACTCCGCCCCCGTTTCCCTCGTCAGCTGATACAATTTCCCCCCGGAGTGAATCTTTTTCCCCCAATCCATTCCCCCCATTGCCTCTGTATCGTGGGTCAAGGAAAGATGACTTTGCCAAAAGAGTGGCTGGGGCACTGTATTTGTGCTAATGTATGAGGCATAGGCCTACGCTGAGTTTCATTTACGATGAGATGCGCTCTAGTTCACAGTGCAGTGCAAGTGAACGCGGCGCTGGCGCTTCCATGTCACGGTTATCATTGTCTGCTATATTTGCTTTTTATTTATTAAAATACATGCAATTGGTTAATGAAACATTTATTAAAATTAAGATAACATTTGTACAAAACAGAATTCGTTTTTAAGAAAGGTTTTCTACAAAGCAAAATTTAATGAAGTAGTAAATATAAAAAATATTTTAATGACACGGTTTTGGCGGTTATAGAGTTCTAATGACGGTGTTCAACTATAACCGCCAATCACACGGTTATATAATAACCGTCACACCCCTAAGTACAAGAAGGGTTTCTGTGAGTTTGTAACATGTGGAATCCAGTAACCTAAAAGGGTAACTATAAAATACCCCTGTCAAAGGCAAGGTAGGCTTACCTTCAACAGCTGCAGGCTCAGACTGCTTTATTGTCTCACTGTTTTGATCTGTAGTTGTCTTAAGTGTTTCTTGTTGGAGCCCAATGGGCCCTTTGGCGCCTGCCTCTGTGTTGACATCAGCACACAGGTCCCCGCCCTCCATTGTTGTGCAATCTACTTTCCTTTTCTTCGAGACAGGGGTTCTGCAGAGTCCGTTGTTTGTCTTGGAGGTGGATGGCGTTTTGGGGGAGGCAGGGGCGCTGCTTGTCGTCAGAGGCGCAGAGGAGCACAGAAGCTTATTGCGTTCCTGTTCCTTGACAAACTGCTGGAGTTTATCACTAACATTCACACAGCTGAAATGCAAGCAAAAGATTGTGCGTAGTTAGAATTAACATTAAGGTACATGCAGAATTTTCCATGTGGGCATTGATACACACTTGTGGGATAGATATTTGGTAGTCCTCTGTCGACCCATATCCTCCATGAATCCCTGCAGATACATTCAAAATGAAAAAAAATAAAAATAGTTACAACTAGATGTATCATTAATTTACATGTGACTTATTTCTCTATGAAATTGTGAATATTTAGGTTGTGATGGGAATTTCTGTTGATCTGACAAGTTCTGTCAAGATACAACTTCTCATGAGCACGTAGCGTAGAAATGCACTGCTAGAGGGGCAAAAAACACACTCAGAACACTAGGCTACAACAAACACTCCACACTTGATACAGACTGCCGGTCCAAAATAAAAAAGTAATTACCTTGATTTAACTAAGCAAGTATAAGAGCCTCCCACTTGATAATTACTGCATGGATGATTATGTTTCAACTGCAACAAGTTATTTAAAAAAGGTACATTACAGAAGATTTTATGTTTCAAATAAATTTTTTGTAACCCATACATGCATCAGAAAAAACTTGATGTGCGCAGAATTATCTAAACGGCGACTCCGCATAAGACCAAGAAAAGAAAGGTTTTATCAAGTGCTACCAAAAAAGCAAAATTGGAGTCTGAACGACATCAAAATAAGACGAGATTCAAATCGGAGAGCCGAGATCTGCTTTGGAGATAAACAGACTGAGCTGGCTTTCCTTTCATTGAAAAGGTAAGACATTAATACAGACCATGTATAATATATTGTGGTGTTTCGCTAAATAAGCGTGCTAGCCTCCCAGAGTTAGTATTATTGTAAATGTCTTTAGATTTAGATTACTGTGGTATACTGGTCTCTCAGTTGTGAATAAAGTGTCACGTTGACTCTAAATTTAATATCATATATATTTTAGGATCTGTGGCAAGTAGGGATGGGTACCGAACCCCGGTATTAAACTGGACCCGGGGCTAAATTATGAAAGACCGTAGTATCAGTAAGATCTGACACTATCGGTTCTACTTTCGGTACTGTAGGGGTATGTATTTTTGCATTATAATGTTATCGCGGAGGCTGTCTGTCAGTCACACACACACACACACACACACGAGTGCGGCGTACGCACAACAGTACAAAACCTCACGCTTAATACAAAGAGTGATGATGGCGGAGATATATATATATATATATATATATATATACACATACACGTGGACAAAATTGTTGGTACCCTTCGGTCAATGAAAGAAAAACTCACAATAATCACAGAAAAACTTTATTCTGACAAAAGTAATAATAAATAAAAATTCTATGAATGTTAACCAGTGAAGGTCAGACATTGCTTTTCAACCATGCATCAACGGAATTATTTTAAAAAATAAACTGATGGAACAGGCCTAGAAAAGACTGTAAATAATGTGACCAAATGGACATGTTAATTCAATGTGTGTGCACTAATTAGCATCACAGGTGTGTACAATCTTGTAATCAGTCAGTGGGCCTATTTATAGGGCTTCAGGTAGTCACTGTGTTGTCTGGTGACATGGTGTGTACCACACTCAACATGGACCAGAGGAAGCGAAGGAAAGAGTTGTCGCAGGAGAATAGAAAGAAAATTATAGACAAGCATGATAAAGGTAAAGGCTATAAGACCATCTCCAAGCAGCTAGATGTTCCTGTGACTACAGTTGCACATATTATTCAGAAATATAAGATCCATGGGACTGTAGCCAACCTCCCTGGATGTGGCCGCAGGAGGAAAATTGATGACAAATCAAAGAGACGGATAATCCGAATGGTAACAAAAGAGCCCAGAAAGACTTCTAAAGAGATCAGGGTTTCCCATATGTTCATTAATTTGTGGCGGCAGCGAATAGCTCCTCCTCTTCGAGCACAATCTGAATCAAAGCACGAGCGTCCAAGAAGAAGAAGAAGCATGCGTTGGAGGACGGATTGTTTCCGGTGCTCGAAGATTCCAGAATCAATCCGGAGTTGAATGGTTAGTAATAAACACTTTTGCACAACATAACTCTGAGAAGTTAGTCTATGTATTCCTCTAATTATTTTGTCTTTTATGAATTAAAGAAGTCTTGTAATCTGTTCAAACACACCGCGCTCAAATTGTAAACGCGCTTGTAAACAGTCAGTTGACTGTAAATGTGCAAAAACTGTTTCCATTGCAGTTTTGCAAAATATTTTCACCTCACGCGAGCTTAAAACCTTTTTTGCAATAAATGGGAGTCTTTTTTGCGAAATTTACATGTTTCCATCGAGCTTAATTTTCAATTTCGCGATTTGAAGGGTAATGGAAACGCATTAGCAAGCATTAAGGAGCCTAGCTAATAATTAGCTGTTTACATGAGAATAACAGTTACAGCATGTAAGTTATACATGTTAACACGCTGTAAGCTGTTAATATCGACTGCCCTTACTACATAACGTTAATGTTTAAGTATTTAATCATAATTAACGCCGACTGTTTGCTCCCTCAATACAGATGAATATTGAAAAATATTTTAAACGATTTAAAAAGGCTCGTCCAGAGGAGCAAATACAGTCTGGACCAGAGGTAATAGCAAAGCAGAGAAACACATGTGGAAGATCATTATTCCGACCTTTGTGATAAGCTATTCGGTTAATTTATTTTGAATATTTCCAGGCTTCATTCAGCGCTGCTGAAGCAGCAAGAGAGGCGCAGGGAACATTAGCTGTAGAGAGGGATGTAGGAGAGGACTGCAGCCAACATGCTGCTGCTGTGGGTGAGCCAGGTAGGGCTGAAGCAACAGGTGAGGTTAACAGCAAACACAGGGAGGTGTAGAAGCAGAGCAGGTCAGAAAAGCAGATGTTTCAGGAAAAGCAGTCCCATTTCTATTTGTCTGTGACTTGTAGACAGGACAGCAAGCACAAGCAGCAAGCACAGAGGCACTGGATTTGATCCAGAGTGGCTAAAGATGCCTCAATTTAAGAGTTGGCTGTACCTCACAAAGCATGGTAAATTTAATATCTGCATAATTTGTGTAATCATGAAACAATAATAAAAAAAATATTTTTATTTCATTATTTTATTAATTTTTAATTCTTTGACTACTGTGTTTTTTTGTTTCTTTTTTTAGGAATGTTTTGTCGACTATGCAGACAACACAAGCCTGCGCCTAAGACAGGCCGCGCAAATAGGGCTTTTGTTGAGGTTGGAGCCATTGTATACAGAAAAGACTACTTGGAACGTCACATCACTATGGAGCACCACCAGGACAGTATCAGATGCCAGGCATCTCTTGCCTCTGGTAGGTTCCAATTTCAAAAACAAGTATAAACTTTTAGTTTTCAAATAGTTTTATAATAATTTTGTCACAGGCATCTCAGTCATAAACTCGTTTGAGCCCACTATTGTTTTGGAGCATGAGGCAGTCATTGGTGGGTTCAAGTGCCTTTACTGGCTCGTAAAAAATGAACTAGCCCACCACACAAACTATCCAAAACTTTTGAGCCTTGCTGAGCTTCTAGGGTGCGACTACTTCAGGAAATTAAAGGTAAAGGTCACCTAGGCATTACTTAAGATTACATTTAATCTTTACATTAATAAATAAAAATTACAGTCCTTTTTCCCTTTTCCCAATGTCAAGATTGACAGGAGGAATAACTATAGGTCTCATCGTATTATTGACGACATGCTTGAGGTCTTAGCAGAGGTCATAGAGGAGCCAATTCTCACCAAGATTAAATCATCACAGGAATTAGCCTGGAAGTTGATGAGACTACAGATGTGTCAGTCAGCAGGCAACTTGACTTGCATGTCCGGTATGGGAACATTTATTTTGTTTGATGTAAATTCCATAAATTCTGGGTGCTGTTAATGAACTGTGAATTCTACTTGCCTATGCTTTCTCTCAGATCCATAGATAAAGAGGGACTTGTATTTAATCACTTCCTGGATTTGGTCTCTATTGCTGATGGCAAAGCAGACACTATTGTCGCAGCTGTCAAGAATGTTATCTTGAAGAAAGGCCTCCCAACAGAAAAACTATATGGACTCGGACTGACGGGCAGCCGTTATGACAGGTAATTATTTGATGCTCATGTGAGATTGTTTTATTTTTGTATCCCATGATTTTCACTAAATTATTTTATTTATATTCAGGTCGTGTGAATGGAGTTGCAAAGCAACTTAAAGACAGTTTTCCAAAGATTGTGTCTGTAGCTTGTGCTGCCCACAAATTGGCCCTTGCCTGCAAGGATTCATCAAATGATGTAAGGTACATGGCCACTTTCAGGGACCACCTCCAGGAACTTCATTTATATTTTAGAAACAGTGCAAATCGTACTGCAACACTCAAAGCAGCATCCGCCACCCTGGGTGTCAGTGATTTGAAAATAAAGGTAATAGTAATTTGATACCATTGTAGTTATCTTCTGTCAATTAATAACCAATAATCAGTGTTTAATTGCAACGTTTCCAGGAAGTGAAGGACACACGCTGGCTCTCTCAGCACAAAGCCATTGAGACCCTACAGAGGAACCTGAGCGCAGTCCTTGGAGCATTGGCAGAGGAGGCAGAGGTGAGAAGATGTCCAGGGGCAAAGGGCCTTTACACATTCTGTGCTACATACAGGTTTGTGGCAGCAGTTTACCTCCAAGCTGATGTTTTACCACACCTCGCATGCCTGTCCAAAGTCTTTCAAAAAGCACATGTCAACTTTCTACATATCAAGGAGCAGGTATGTTTTTTGTAAATCAGTTTGATTTGATATATTGAAATGAGGGTTGTTTGCAGGTCTACTAAACAGCAGCTACTCTTTTTTATTTTATTTATTTATTTTTTTTAAATGTAGGTTCCTGTCACAATTCAGACTCTCAGGAGCATCAAAGAGGCTGGACTGACTCCACTGCCTGGATCATTCCTGTCTCGCCTTCATCCGGACCTCGATGATCCACAAGGACTTGGAGCCTTCAATATACAGCATGAGGAGGAGAGGAAAAGGAGAGGGCGAGATTTACACAAAGTGTCGAGGGAGGAGCTGTGGGCCAGATTCCAGCGAGAGGTAAATGCCTTAAAACTAATGAATTTTCCTTTTCCTCTTCTAAATGGTCCTCTATGGCCTGGCCCTTAAAGGATTAGTTCACCTCAAAATAAAAAAAATCCTAAACATTTACTCACCCCAATGCCACCCAGATATGAGTGGAAGAGAAATTATGTTTTTGTAGGAAAACATTTCTGGATGACCCTTTGAAACTGCATTGATTTGGACTTCTACAATTTGGTTGCCATTTAAGCCCATTCTGTGGAGAAACATCCAGAAATGCTTTCCTAAAAAAACTTAATTTCTCTTCCACTGAGGAAAGAAAGACATGGATATCTGGATGGCATTGGGGTGAGTATGTTTAGAAATTTTCATTTTGAAGTGAACTAATCCTTTAATAGACTGTAGTTAAGGTGGGTGTAGGCTCTTCCTAAAAAGATGTGGTCTGTTCATTGTAGGTCATCCACCCTTACATCACTGGCCTGGACACACACCTGGACAGACGGTTCCATGATCTGGACATCCTTGGGGCCTTCAGTGTTTTGGGACCGCTTGGTAGACCTACTCCAGAAGATGATATAATAAAGATCTCTCAGCTGCAGACTCTTGCCAGGAAATTTTGCCCTGAACAGGAAAATGAGGTACTGCAGGAGTGGTTCTCTTTCAAGAATCATGTTCTCACTGGGGCATTCAAGGTGGGTGTATTAAAATGATTACTAAATTAAACTATGGTTCACAACACCAACACAACACACTAATGCCATGATGGTAAACCAAATGTTGTTTCAAGAACAAAGACCAGGAGGAGATCCTAAGACTGCTGGCGAGTGAGATTGATGAGTGGGCCAACCTCTACCCCTGCCTGAGCCTTCTTGCAGGCATTGCACTTGTAATTCCAGTTTCCAGTGTAAACTGTGAACGCGATTTTTCAACAATGAAAAGGGCAAGAACTTCAATTTGACAAGCACATCAAATAATTATTCATTTTATTTATTTTAGTGCATTTTGTGGTAATTTATTTTTTTTGCACTGTCCTTAGGTGAAAACAGACCTCAGAAATCAGTTGCAAGGAGAACACCTGGCTGCTTGTTTGAGGATCTCAATCAATGGACCCTGTCCTGAGGCCTTCCCTTATGATAGGGCATTGGAGTATTTTTTCAAAAAGCCGCGAAAAATTAAATGTCAAAACAAAGGGTGCAAGATTTGTAGCTAGTCTGTGGAGCAGTCAGCGTAGCAATGTCGGTTATGTAAATATGTGCGCCATGTCAATAAAAATGACATAAACTATTTAACCCTTTTTGTTGTCGTCATTTAAATATATTAAAATATTACACCCCCCCCCCCACCACAGATCAAATCTAATTCTGTGGGAAACACTGGAGATCCAAGGTGAACTCCATGCTCAAGGAACATCAGTGTCAGATCGCACCATCCGTCGTTGTTTGAGCCAAAGTGGACTACATGGGAGACGACCAAGGAGGACACCATTGTTGAAAACAAATCATAAAAAAGCTTGACTGGAATATGCCAAACTACATGTTGACAAGCCACAAAGCTTCTGGGAGAATGTCCTATGGACAGATGAGACAAAAATGGAACTTTTTGCCAAGGCACATCAGCTCTATGTTCACAGACGGAAAAATGAAGCATATCAAGAAAAGAACACTGTCCCTACTGTCAAACATGGAGGAGGCTCTGTTATGTTCTGGGGCTGCTTTGCTGCATCTGGCACAGGGTGTCTTGAATCTGTGCAGGGTACAATGAAATCTGAAGACTATCAAGGGATTCTAGAGAGAAATGTGCTGGCCAGTGTCAGACAGCTTGGTCTCAGTCGCAGGTCATGGGTCTTGCAACAGGACAATGACACACCAAAACACAGCTAAAAACACCCAAGAATGGTTAAGAGGAAAACATTGGACTATTCTAAAGTGGCCTTCTATGAGCCTTGACCTCAATCCTATTGAGCATCTTTGGAAGGAGCTGAAACATGCCGTCTGGAAAAGACACCCTTCAAACCGGAAACAACTGGAGCAGTTTGCTCATGAGGAGTGGGCCAAAATACCTGCTGAGAGGTGCAGAAGTCTCATTGACAGTTACAGGAATCGTCTGATTGCAGTGATAGCCTCAAAAGGTTGTGCAACAAAATATTAAGTTAGGGGTACCAACAATTTTGTCTAGGCCTGTTCCATGAGTTTATTTTTTTAAATAAATCTGTTGAAGCATGGTTGAAAAGCAATGTCTGACTTTCATTGGTTAACATTCATAGAATTTTTATTAGGCCCGAGCCGGTGATGGCCGGGAGGGCCTATTGTTTTTGCTCGGATTTATTTATTTATTTATTTTTTTTTATCTTTATTGTGACCAAATGATCCTAAATTTGACCCAGTGAACATGCACAAAAAGTCATTTTTATTGGTCCCAGACTTCAAGCTCGGCAAAAATGGTATGTATTTGAAGACGCCGAAAAAAAAATACGAAAAATGACTCAGTGGCGACCCCTACAAAATCAAAATACATTGGGCCTATGGAAAGTGAAAGTAAGTTTTTTCCAACGTAGAAAAATGAAACTTGGTATATCCATAGGACACCTCAGAACAAACAGAAAAGTCAATGACAGTCACACCCTTAACAGGAAGTCCGCCATGTGGGGTGAAAGCGCGCCACTAAAATCGCACTTTTGCGCAGAAAGATGCAAATCATTGTGTTTTAATCTAAATGGCCCCAAATTTGGTGAGTATCATCTAGACACGTGTGCCAACCAAAGTTGTGACTTTGTTGTTGATATCTTATCGGGTATGGGTGTGGCAAGCCTGTAACGAGGTGGCCATTTTTGTGAAAATAAACGTCTCTTAACTCTCAAACGCCTTCTCGGATCGAGTTGGACCCAAAAAGGCGTTTGTGCACATTCATGACCTGAACACAAAGATATGTAAATAAAAGGGTTATCTTTAGAAATGGCTCTCCAGCGCCCCTACAAACTTATAATGGGACCCAAGAATTTAGTTTGTCATAGAGACATAAAATTTGGTACACACATCTCTTATGTCATGACGAGCATAAAAGCCAATGACAACCACCCCTATCTATAAATGTGTTGCCATAGCAACGTCCCAAAAATGTGAAAAAGTCAATGGGAAGTGAAATTTTTAGTTTGTTGTAGGCAAATGAAACTTGGTACACATATCCACCATGGGCTTATGAACAAAAAGCCAATGGGGACCACACTATCACACACAGGAAGGCGGCCATTTTGAATTGAAAATTTGGTCCGACTTAAAATACACCTCTTTTTTAAAAACACAGAAAAAGCTGCTTCATTCCACAGACACCAAACTTGGGCAAAATGAGCTAAACACATGTATGTAAAAGAGACAAGTGTTTTTCTAGACTTTTTGCTCGAGTTATATTTTTATTATAATTCGGTATATATTTTTTATTATAATTTTTCTGCAAAATGATCCTCAATTTAACCCAGTAAACCAACAACTAAAAGTCATTTTTATTGGTCCCAGACTTCAAGCCTGGCAAAAATGTATGTATTTGAAGTCCCAAAAAAAAATGAAAAATGAGTCAGTGGCGACCCCTAGAAAAGTCAAAATACATTGGGCCTATGGAAAGTGAAAGTAACTTTTTCCAACGTAGAAAAATGAAACTTAGTACATCAATAGGACACCTCAGGGCAAACAGAAAATGTCTATTACAGCCATATCGTAAACTAAACAGGAAGTCCGCCATGTGGGGTGTATGCGTGACCACCTAAATTGCACCTTTGTCGCAAGAAGATGCAAATCATTGTGTTTTAATTTAAATGTGAGTATCATCTAGACACGTGTGCCAAAAAAATTATGTGACTTTGTTGTTGATAGATCTTATCGGGTATGGGTGTAGCAAGCCTGTAAGAGGTGGCCATTTTGTGAAAATAAATGCCTTAACTCTCAAACGCCTTCTCGGATCGAGTTGGACCCAAAACACAAAGATATGTAAATAAAAGGGTTATCTTTAGAAATGGCTCTCCAGCGCCCCTACAAACTTATAATGGGACCCAAGAATTTAGTTTGTCATAGAGACATAAAATTTGGTACACACATCTCTTATGTCATGACGAGCATAAAAGCCAAAGACAACCACCCCTATCTATAAATGTGTTGCCATAGCAACGTCCCAAAATGTGAAAAAGTCAATGGGAAGTGAAATTTTTAGTTTGTTGTAGGCAAATGAAACTTGGTACACATATCCACCATGGGCTTATGAACAAAAAGCCAAGGGGACCACACCCTATCACACAGGAAGGCCATTTTGAATTGAAAATTTGGTCCGACTTAGAATACACCTCTTTTTAAAAACAACAAAAAATAGCTGCTTCATTCCACAGACACCAAACTTGGGCAAAATGAGCTAAACACATGTATGTAAAATAGACAAGTGTTTTCTAGACTTTTTGCTCGAGTTATAATTTGACCCAGTGAACATGCACAAAAGTCATTTTATTGGTCCCAGACTTCAAGCTCGCGAAAATGTATGTATTTGAAGTCGCCGAAAAAAATACGAAAAATGACTCAGTGGCGACCCTACAAAATCAAAATACATTGGGCCTATGGAAAGTGAAAGTAACTTTTTCCAACGTAGAAAAATGAAACTTGGTATATCCATAGGACACCTCAGGGCAAACAGAAAAGTCAATGACAGTCACACCCTAAACTTAACAGGAAGTCCGCCATGTGGGGTGAAACGCGGCCACTAAAATCGCACTTTGCGCAGAAAGATGCAAATCATTGTGTTTTAATCTAAATGGCCCCAAATTTGGTGAGTATCATCTAGACACGTGTGCCAACCAAAGTTGTGACTTTGTTGTTGATATCTTATCGGGTATGGGTGTGGCAAGCCTGTAACGAGGTGGCCATTTTTGTGAAAATAAACGTCTCTTAACTCTCAAACGCCTTCTCAGATCGAGTTGGACCCAAAAGGCGTTTGTGCACATTCATGACCTGAACAAAATATGTAAATAAAAGGGTTATCTTTAGAAATGGCTCTCCAGCGCCCCTACAAACTTATAATGGACCCAAGAATTTAGTTTGTCATAGAGACATAAAATTTTGTACACACATCTCTTATGTCATGACGAGCATAAAAGCCAATGACAACCACCCCCTATCTATAAATGTGTTGCCATAGCAACGTCCCAAAAATGTGAAAAAGTCAATGGGAAGTGAAATTTTTAGTTTGTTGTAGGCAAATAAACTTGGTATCCACCATGGGCTTATGAACAAAAAGCCAATTGGGCCCACACCCTATCACACACAGGAAGGCGGCCATTTTGAATTGAAAATGTGAACCGACTTAAGAATACACCTCTTTTTTAAAAGTACACAGAAAAAAGCTGCTTCATTCCACAGACACCAAACTTGGGCAAAATGAGCTAAACACATGTATGTAAAAGAGACAAGTGTTTTTCTAGACTTTTTGCTCGAGTTATATTTTTTTATTATAATTCGGTATATATTTTTTATTATAATTTTTCTGCAAAATGATTCTCAATTTAACCCAGTAAACGAACAACTAAAAGTCATTTTTATTGGTCCCAGACTTCAAGCCCGGCAAAAAATGTATGTATTTGAAGTCCCCGAAAAAAAAATGAAAAATGAGTCAGTGGCGGCCCCTAGAAAAGTCAAAATACATTGGGCCTATGGAAAGTGAAAGTAACTTTTTCCAACGTAGAAAAATGAAACTTAGTATATCCAATAGGACACCTCAGGGCAAACAGAAAAGTCAATGACAGTCACACCCTAAACTTAAACAGGAAGTCCGCCATGTGGGGTGAAAGGCGGCCACTAAAATTCGCACTTCTTGCGCAGAAAGATGCAAATCATTGTGTTTTAATCTAAATGGCCCCAAATTTGGTGAGTATCATCTAGACATGTGCCAACCAAATTTGTGACTTTGTTGTTGATATCTTATCGGGTATGGGTGTAGCAAGCCTGTAACGAGGTGGCCATTTTTGTGAAAATAAAACGTCTCTTAACTCTCAAACGCCTTCTCGGATCGAGTTGGACCCAAAAGGCGTTTGTGCACATTCATGACCTGAACAAAAAATATGTAAATAAAAGGGTTATCTTTAGAAATGGCTCTCCAGCGCCCCTACAAACTTATAATGGACCCAAGAATTTAGTTTGTCATAGAGACATAAAATTTTGTACACACATCTCTTATGTCATGACGAGCATAAAAGCCAATGACAACCACCCCCTATCTATAAATGTGTTGCCATAGCAACGTCCCAAAAATGTGAAAAAAGTCAATGGGAAGTGAAATTTTTAGTTTGTTGTAGGCAAATGAAACTTGGTACACACATCCACCATGGGCTTATGAACAAAAAGCCAAAGGGGACCACACCCTATCACACACGGAAGGCGGCCATTTTGAATTGAAAATGTGAACCGACTTAAAATACACCTCTTTTTAAAAACAACAAAAAATAGCTGCTTCATTCCACAGACACCAAACTTGGGCAAAATGAGCTAAACACATGTATGTAAAATAGACAAGTGTTTTTCTAGACTTTTTGCTCGAGTTATATTTTTTAATTATAATTCGTATATATTTTTTATCATAATTTTTCTGCAAAATGATTCCTCAATTTAACCCAGTAAACAACAACTAAAAGTAATTTTTATTGGTCCCAGATTTCAAGCCCAGCGAAAAATTTATGTATTTAAAGTCCCAAAAAAATACAAAAATGACTCAGTGGCGACCCTAGAAAAGTCAAAATACATTGGGCCTATGGAAAGTGAAAGTAACTTTTTCCAACGTAGAAAAATGAAACTTGGTACATCCATAGGACACCTAAGGGCAAACAGAAAAGTCAATGACAGCCACACCCTAAACTCAACAGGAAGTCCGCCATGTGGGGTGAAACGCATAGCCACTAAAATCGCACTTTGCGCAAAAGATGCAAATCATTGTGTTTTAAACTAAATGGCCCCAAATTTGGTGAGTATCATCTAGACATTTACGTGTGCCAGACCAAAGTTGTGACTTTGTTGTTGATATCTTATCGGGTATGGTGTGGCAAGCCTGTAACGAGGTGGCCATTTTTGTGAAATAAAGTTTTTTCTGTGACCATTTAACTCTCAAACGCCTTCTCAGATCGAGTTGGACCCAAAAGGCGTTTGTGCACATTCATGACCTGAACACAAAGATATGTAAATAAAAGGGTTATCTTTAGAAATGGCTCTCCAGCGCCCCTACAAACTTATAATGGGACCCAAGAATTTAGTTTGTCATAGAGACATGAAATTTGGTACACACATCTCGTATGTCATGAGGAGCATAAAAGCCAATGACAACCACCCCTATCTATAAATGTGTTGCCATAGCTCAATAATTTTAGTTTGTCAAATGAAACTTAGTACACACATCCAGTATGGGCTTATGAACAAAGCCAAAGGGGACCACACCTTATGAAGATGTGACATCACCTGGTCTATCAGGCGATGATTGAAAACAATCCAGAAAATAGCTGCTTCATTCCACAGACACCAAACTT
The DNA here is from genome assembly GCA_024416835.2 of Perccottus glenii. Classification (NCBI taxonomy): domain Eukaryota; kingdom Metazoa; phylum Chordata; class Actinopteri; order Gobiiformes; family Odontobutidae; genus Perccottus; species Perccottus glenii. The sequence goes on along the minus strand of CM044549.2, from coordinate 3,763,059 downwards.
GGGCAAAATGAGCTTAACACTTGTGTGTAAAATAGACAGGCGTTTTTTTTGTCGTTCTTGCTCGAGTTATATATTTTTATTATAATTTGTTATATATTTTTTTAATTATTTTTCTGAAAAATGATTTTCAATTTGACCCAGTAAACGTGCAACTAAAAGTCATTTTTATTGGTCCCAGACTTCAAGCCCGGCAAAAATTTATATATTTGAAGTCCCCGAAAAAAAAATATGAAAAATGACTCAGTGGCGACCCCTAGAAAAGTCAAAATAATTGGTTCTATGGAAAATGAAAGTAAATTTTTCCAATGTAGAAATACAAAACTTGGTACATCCATAGGACACCTTAGGGCAAACAGAAAAGTTTATTACAGCCATACCTTAAACTCAACAGAAAATCTACTATGTTGGGTGAAATACATGACCACCTAAATCGTACACTTTGTGCTAAAGGGTTTTCATCTAAACAGCTCCAAATTTGCTTTAAAGCACGACATGCAATCCTCCGAATATATGTGTCCCCGCGGTCTCAAGGGAGGCGAGGGCCTTTATCGCCGCTTGCGGCTTTAATTTTTTATTATAATTCGGTATATATTTTTTTATTATAATTTTTCTGCAAAATGATTCTCAATTTGACCCAGTAAACCAACAACTAAAAGTAATTTTTATTGGTCCCAGACTTCAAGCCCGAAAAATTTATGTATTTGAAGTCCCGAAAAAAAAAACGAAAAATGACTCAGTGGCGACCCCTAGAAAAGTCAAAATACATTGGGCCTATGGAAAGTGAAAGTAACTTTTTTCCAACGTAGAAAAATGAAACTTAGTACATCAATAGGACACCTCAGGGCAAACAGAAAAGTCTATGACAGCCACACCCTAAACTCAACAGGAAGTCCGCCATGTGGGGTGAAACGCATGGCCACTAAAATCGCACCCCTTGCGCAAGAAGATGCAAATCATTGTGTTTTAATTTAAATGGCCCCAAATGCCATTTCCCAATTGCCAGGATCCTTCATTTAGAGGAGGCCCCTCCAGAGCCACGGCTAGAGTCTTAGAAAACTCCTCAGAATCCTTTTACCGTGATGTTTACGCTTTAAAGCACGAAATGCACTCCTCCGAGTGCATGTGTCCCCGCGGTCTCAATGGAGGCGAGGGCCTTTATCGCCGCTTGCGGCTTTAATTTATTATTACTTTTGTCAGAATAAAGTTTTTTCTGTGACCATTGTGAGTTTTTCTTTCATTGACCGAAGGGTACCAACAATTTTGTCCACGGGTGTACATTCCGAACAGAGGATATTGGCATCTGAAAACGCTTTGCTATCTTTTTATAGCCTTCTCCTGCTTTGTGAGCGTCAACTATTTTCAGTTTCAGTTTTCTAGACAACTGCTTAGAAGAACCCATGGTGCTGATTGTTGGAGCAAGGTCTGGGCATTTAAAACCTTTGAGATTGACATCACCTGGTCTATCCAGACGATGATTGAAAACAATCCATAGCACTGTCAGGTCCTAGCTTGCTAAAGGGGTCAGTACAAGGTATTAACTCTGCAGGGTGCCCAAACTTTTGCAGACACCATTTTTTTGTTTTCTGTTATTTTGTAAGTGTAAATGATGGAAATAAAATCTAACTTTTTTTGACTTATTATAAGGATGTCTAATCTGTCATCTGATGCCTTTTGGAGATTTTTCCATCTTTTCTTGGCGTCTTTATGCACATTAATAATTTTTTTTTACCTGGGGTGCCCAAACTTTCGATCCCCACTGTATACAAACTGTTATAATTCCTACACTGTTCACCTGATTTGGATGTAAATACCCTCAAATTAAAGCTAAAAATCTGCAGTTAAAGCCCATCTTGTGTGTTTCTTTTCAAATCTATTGTGGTGGTGTATAGAGCCAAAAAGATTCGAATTGTGTCGATGTCCCGATTTATGGACCTGACTGTACGTTTTAATTAAGTTTTTTTTCTTCAAAATATCGAAATTGTATTGAAATAAATATTTTTTAAAAGGTATCGTATCGACGTTTGAAATTCAAGTATTGTGAAAACACTAATAGAGGGTTCTGCACGTCATCTTTTTTTTTTGTTTGGCATTTTAGCCATTTCTTTTCACCCCTGCAGCGTTACTCAACAGCCCGGGAGTTATTAATGACAATGCACAGAAAAACAATAAAATCATCCATCCATCTTTTACCGCTTATCCGTGGCCAGGTCGCGGGGGCAGCAGTGTAAGCAGAGACGTCCAGACTTTCACCTTCCCAGACACTTCCTTCAGCTCTTCCGGGGGGATACCGAGGCGTTCCCAGGCCAGCCGAGAGACATAGTCCCTCCAGTGTGTCCTAGGTCTTCCCCGGGGACTCCTCCCAGTGGGGCAAGCCCTGAACACCTCTCTAGGGAGGCGTCCAGGAGGCATCCAAAACAGATGCCTAAGCCACCTCAGCTGGCCCCTCTTGATGTGGAGAAGCAAAGTGTACTTTGAGCTCCTGCCGAGTGTCCTCACCTTATCTCTAAGGGAGTGCCTCGCCACCCTGTGGAGAAAGCTCATTTCGGCTGCTTGTATCTGGAATCTTGTTCTTTTGGTCATGACCCACAGCTCATGACCATAGGTGAGAGTAGGAACGACCAGTAAATCGAGGGCTTTGCTTTGCAGCTCAGCTCCTTCTTCACCACGACAGACCGGTACATCGACCGCATTACTGCATAAGCTGCATCAATCCGTCTGTCAATCTCACGTTCCCTCCTTCCCTCACTCGTGAACAAGACCCCAAGATACTTGAACTCCTCCACTTGAGGCAGGATCTCTCCACCAACCTGAAGGGGACAAGCCACCCTTTTCCGACTGAGAACCATGGTCTCAGACTTGGAGGTGCTGATCCTCATCCCAGCCGCTTCACACTCGGCTGCAAACCGTCCCAGTGCACACTGAAGGTCCTGGCCAGATGGAGCCAACAGGACAACATCATCTGCAAAAAACAGAGACGAGATCCTGTGGTCCCCAAACCAGACTCCCTCCTGCCCCTGGCTGCGCCTAGAAATCCTGTCCATAAAGATAAAGAACAAGACCGGTGACAAAGGGCAGCCCTGCCGGAGTCCAACATGCACTGGGAACAGGTCTGAATACTGCCGGCAATGCGAACCAAGCTCCCTAAGCTATGGGCCATGGACATCATACTCCCAGAGCACCCCCCACAGGACGCCACAAGGGACACAAAAATCATCAATCCTAATTACATTTGTATTTCTTTTTAGTGTGGTACATTTTATTGCAAGGCACACCACAAAGATGCACACCACACTCACGCCACCTGTACTTTGTGCCTTTGGGACAAGATCTGAGCAAACAGCACAATCTGAACGTTCAAGGGTTTGGTAAAACCAGTGACGTCCAGTCAATCCCAGAGGCATCTTTCCCCCCTCTGCGGAAGGCCGCCCCCCTTTGCTACTTTCCAATCTAATCTAATCTAATCTGTGTGTAATAACCACTGCAAAACATACCCTGACCGGCTTTTACTCAATACATAAGCTCTGTAGCCATATTTTTTGTTTTTTTTGGGATTATACTGTTTTAGAGTTGATCTTCCCTTGAATGTTTTTGTCATCTCATCTAAGGAAAGCTCCCTAAGAGGGCTGTCAAAAAGTCAAAAAGAGGGACAGAAAATTGATAGGATGCGCCTCAGTCAGATTTCTCTCCCCTGTATAGCCAGTATGTTCATCAAAATGATTTATCCACTCCATATAAACTTCCAGATCACTTATGTGTTCCCAGCCCTCATCATCAAGGATAGGCCCGTAGATATAGTCTCTTCCTTGGCTTCTGCCTCAGTTTCCGCCTCTCACTCGCCTTTCTCTTCCCCCAAACCTGCATCCTCTCTGTCCCCCCTCCTGTGTCATAAACTGAAACCATTGGGCCAGCAGCATGGCCGGAACACCCCTCAGCTCCACTGGCACCTTCACTTTGGCTGATAGCCTCACTGTCCCATAGGCCAAAATAATAATAATAAAGTTTATTTATATATCACAATTCAGAAGACAAGCAGACTGCGCAATTTGGATATCTTTTTCTTAAATTACCAGTGTGACCACAGTCCTAAGACCTGAACATCTCACTCTGGACAGACTTCAGTTTCGGCTACATAAGTAGGCACTTGATAATTGGGACGTTTAGAGAAAACTAAGGACTGCCCCGAGCAAGCGGACAACCGTTAATGTGAAGCCAGCTGATGAATTATCTTAATAACAGGATTATTATTTGTTTGCCCAAATGGCATTGTGGTGAGAATAAAAACAAACAGCTGGCGATTATCTCGTTGAACGATTATCCCGATGATAAAAAATTGCCACGATCAATTAATCTTTACTGTTCTCATTGCACTGAGCAGTGTAACCATGGCTAATTGGAAGATTCTGGAGATTTCCCGATGGGCCTCATGCCACAGAGCACATTCATAAATAAACCACGTTTTGAATGATGGTCTCCAGATTAAAGCATGTGCAGGTGTTTTTCTTCTTTTTGCAGCGTAGTATGTGCCTTCTATTGTTCTAGAGATGAGTAAACCTGGTTCAGACTGTGATAGCACAGCCGCACTAATTGCAAATATTTTTCATTTTTAAAATGTAGATCTAAGCCATGACCTCAGAGAGGGGCCACCGCCCTTAACTATCAATATTTTATACAAAGGCCTGTAAAGAGGGTAAAGCTGAAGCCTGTTGAGGGGGTTTGTCTCAAAACAGAGGCAGAACAATGCGATAGGGTTTAAGGGCAAATGCCCCCAATTTAGGGGACCTCCATACCATACCCATAAAAATATTTAAGGGTGGGTTTTATAAACAATTTTTGATCTTGATTGTTTCTGTTTGAAAGCATTCAGTCTCTGATGTTGGGGCCACATCATCTACAACAGTGGTTCCCAATGTGGAGGTGGGCGGGGGGGTCGCAAGATGATTTCCAGATTTTTTTTTTATGATTATTATTTTTATATATTTTTAAAAAGGTTGTTATGATGCGAGTATAAATTAAGGATAATTAAAATAAACTGAAAGTAAAACTTTGTAAAACTTAGTAAAACTTTGTTTGCTCCGATTAATTATGACAGTTAAGTGACGGCGTGTTGACAAGTTTAACACAGTTGCTGCGGGCTGTTTTTCATGTGGATGGAAGTCGAGAGAGAGAGAGAATACATTCAAAAATAAATACAATAGGCTAAATAATAGGGGGGGGGGGTCTGAAAAGTTTGGGAACCCCTGATCTACAACTAGATGATGTTATAATTTAGTTGTACAGACCACATGTACTTCCCAGAATACAAGAAATTACATTTGTTTTGATTCAAATTTTCTGGAGGACTCCCAGACCAATCCAGATGATTGGTCCCACATATTTGAGTCTCACACCAAAAACGTTAACATCCTTCGTTAACATCCTCCTTTTGGTGACTTTAGTGCTTGGCTAATGAGCTGTTCAGCCTACATCTCTGACCTAAATATTGTAGTGAGCTATTGTTTAATTTATTTTTTCTTTATATGTAAGATTAATTTATTTTAATAAATTATACTATAGTGTTTTATTACGTTCTATACATTTAACAAACTCTCCAATAAAACTCCATATTTATTTTAATGCAGCATTTAAAACATAGACTCCATTTGTCTGTTGGTTTTTAGTCTTGGTTGTTATTTGTATAGATTTGTTCCATACTGTCTAAGAAGAACTCAATGTTACCACCAGGCGTTCTATAAATACAAGAAATACGTTTGTCTTTATGTTTTTCCATATTGAGCTCAATCGTAACACATTCAAACAGATTATCAACTGCTAAAACCATGTTGTCCACCATGTTTCTGAAATAGCAATTATTTTAAATTCTAATTTTCAGAGGAGCTACGATCAAGAATTGTTGCTTTACATAAAGCTGCAAAGTGCTACAAAGTTATTTCAAAGACATTCACCAGTCTACAGTTAGGCAAACAATCTACAAATGGAGACGCTTTGGGACTGTTGCTAATCTACCAAGAAGTGGGCGCCCAGTCAAAATGACACCAAGAGCACAACAAAGACTCATCAATGAGGTAAAGAAACAACCTTGAATGACAAATGTTGTTGAATGCATCATTGGAACTTGCTAACATATCTGTTCATGAGTCTATAATACGGAAAACACTGCAGAAGCAGGGTATCCACAGCAGGACACGACAAAGGAAGCCACCACTTACTAAAAAGAACACGCCTGAAGTTTGCAAAAGAGCACATCGAGACTCCACAGCGGTATTAGCAAAATGTTTTGTCCTGATGAAACTAAAATTAAACTATTTGAAAAAAACGCACAGCGCTATATTTGACGTACAAAAGGCACGGCATATCATCATGAAAACATCATCGCAACTGTAAAGTATGATGAAGGAAACATGATTTATGCCTGCTTTGCTGCATCAGGGCCTGACCAGCATCCAATCATTGAGGTGAAGATGAATTCCCAAGTATATCAGACAATTCTTCAGGATAATGTGAGGATGTCTGTACGTCAGCTGAAACTGTGTAGAAGGTGATGCAACAGGACAACGACCCAAGACACCGGAGCAAGTCCACAACAGGATGGCTTCAGAAAAAACAAATCTGCCTTTTGGAGCAGCCAAGTCAGAGCCCAGACCTCAACCCAATAGAGATGCTGTGGATTGAATTGAAGAGATGTCCAAAGAATATGACAGAGCTTAAATCATCTGCGAGGAAAAATGGGCTAAAATGCTTCCTCAACACGACGTGCAGGTCTCATCCACAGCTACAGGAAGCGCCTGGTTGAGGGTATTGCTGCCATGCCATTTTAAGACAAAATGATTAAGAAAACCTTTCTTGCCACTGTATATATTGTGTTGCTTTCCCAGTAGACAGGTTTTACTGGTAATTTCAACATTTTTCTTTGTGTGTTCCTTAATGTATATGTCTGTCTCTTTGAGTTTTTTCTCCTGCTTGAGGAATGCGGTTTTTTGTTTTGTGTTTATTAACCTTACTATTACTGTAGTTTTATTTAGCTTGTCCTTGCGGGGCAATGGGTGGCAGGCTTCTGTATCCTGGGTGTCCAGAGTGATGCTGTTGTTTTGAATGAATCAAACCACCTGTTGATCGACTGACCCTAGGCCCGGCTCACTTGGTTCCCTTACTGGCACCACGGCTTTGGCGTAGATCCGCGGTTTAACTCCCAGCCCAGTGACTATTAGATCATTCATGTTGTGTGTTTTGTTCTGTGTCTGTCAAACGATACTCCAAGGCGGTTATTCTCTTCCCTAGACAGTATTAATCTTAACGGCTGTGATTAGCATCCTTCTAGCGTCTTTAATAGCACACAGCACTGATTAGCTTAACCAGCTAGCCAAGCTGAGCTCTTTGGCTACAGTTAGCTTACTCACTGTGTTGTTCTTTCTGTTGTTGTTCTTACTGTTGATGAGGAATGAGATGGATCTGAAGGTGGATCTATGCCAGGCGTCAAGCCCAAACACCATTCGGCCATCCCAGGAGTTTGGCAATGTTACCTTGCTGGCCAACAGCCCCACAACGGGAAAACTCCACCGAACCATGCCCTCAGAGTGTGTTTATTATATCCAAAACCGCGTATTCCAGTAACATCACCAAAATATTTTTGATGAGATGAATCAGTTTATAAATTATCTTTTATTCAAGATTGGACACGAGCATAGGCACCTCAGCAACAGCTGTCACAGGAACCGGATGTCGTTTTCGTTAAAGTTAGTTATTATCAGTTTTGTCAAAGTGTTTTAATACATTTTGATTTGAAATGATTGAATGTGATGTTTATTTATTTATTCACTCCACAGTCACACACTGGAGGTGGTAAGCTACATCAATAGGCACAGATGCCCTGGGGCAGACTGACAGAGACGTGGCAGCCATTCTGCGCCTACAGACTCTTCGACCATCACCACATACATTCACTCAACATTCTTACACAAGTGCCACAGACACTAGAGGCAAGGAGGATTAAGTGTCTTGCTCACGGACACGACAGTATGAACAGGAATCGAACCACCAAGGACAACCGCTCTACCACTGGTTTTATAGTTAAGTGCAGAGAACGTGTTAACTGCTTCTATCTACTGGCTCGATTTGGATCTCTTCCATAGCTGCTCTTAACTTCCTGCCCTCCACGTGATATTCTTTCTTCCTTGAAAATCACGTAATTGCGGACAAGCTACGGGGCAGGTGACAGCAACAACTCAACAGCACAACATATTCCATTTGTCCAGATCGGACAAACAATGAGGTATGTACATCTGGCAGGTTTCATCTGCTGCCTGTTTCTATCCAACTGCAAATGTACGTGCCTTACCTTAATTACACCTTCCCTCTCCAGTTGTCTGCAGATCATTCTCTTCTCAAGTTTGCCCACATTCATTCTGGAGCCTATTGCTTTACTGGTCATTCCCTTTGTACCACTGGCCACAACTACATCAAAAAGACACAAATGACAATAAGTATCTGAACATTTCTCCACAGTGTTACCATAAACAAATAAACTCCATCGAACTTACCCATGCCATAGGCCTGGGACAGAACATCCCTCTCCATGATGCGCCCCTCTAGACGTAAAGCTCCACTCCCCTCTCCACCGCCTTCCTCGTCATTGTCGTCGTCATCATCATCAACTACAGGATCCCCTTTCTTTGAATATGGCTTTATTAGTTTCAGGCAGCGCACGTGCACCTTGTTTCCTAAAAACAGTACGGTATAATGTGAGAACACAGACAATGTTTAAAAATAACCGTACTAGGTTATTACTAGGGATGGGTATCGTTAAGGTTTTAACGGTATTACTACTCTTACCGATACTGCTTAACGGTCCGGTACTTTAACGGTATTTTTATTTTTTTTATGTAAAATTAATAAAACAATTATTTGTAGTGCAAGAAACAGCCATGTTTGAACAAATAGCTATTATACAAAAAACAAACCCTTACATGCAAACATTTTGTTGCACTTATGACAACGAGCGTTGTCTGCATTAACTCTAGAGAAGTGTAACCACACTTTGGAACATTATGCTCTCTCCGCCATCGTCACTCTTTGTATTAAGCGGGAGTTTTGTACTGTTGTGCGTGCGCCGTGCTCGTTGTGTTGTGTGTGTGACAGAGCGCTGTGACAGACAGCCTCCGCGGCGCGCATGAGAGATCTCGCAGATCTCACAGACAAACGTCTTAATATGAGCCACATTAGAAATGTTTGGTGAGAAAAAATGTGCACGATAACATTATTAAGCAAAAATACATTGTACATAAATTTTTTTCCCCTCCAGTACCGAAAGCAGAGCCGATAGCGTCAGATCTTACTGATACTACGATCTTTCATAATTTAGCCCCGGGGCCAGTTTAATACCGGGTTTCGGTACCCATCCCTAGTTATTACTGTACTGTGATTATAAAAGGCTAGTTTCCACTGGAACGGTATGGTTTGAGTTGGAACAGGTCAGTTTCCATTACCAAAAGAGGTCTGAAATGTCCCCATAAAAGTGCACATACCTTTTTTGTTGATGCAGGGCCCAGCTTCTGGATCAAGTTCTTCAAGAGGTATGCGACAAAACTCCACAAGTTTAGAAGACCTCATATACTGAAATATTCGCTTAAAAGTGCGCTCGTCCACATTCTATAAAGAAATACACCATTATGACTTCAAACAGAGAAACAGAATTACTGAAGACAATTGATACTCACCAGATGAGACCTGAGTGCCATGAGAGTACAGAACTGTCCCGGTGACAGCAGCAGGATGTTGGACACTCGCTCCATCAGTATGTCATATTTACTTCTCCTGGTGAACCACAGGTACAGCAGCGTACTCAGGATGAATTTATCAATATGTTACATTTGACATAAACATCACTAGAGGCCGTATCAGTGCCAGCGATGCAACCGGTGCCATGGGAGAATACCTCTTTGATAAACATACTCTTTAAGGAAGTACAGCTACAACACTATCTCACAAACGGCTCGAAAAGCGAATTCCTTTCTAAACAAAATTATGTCTCTTCAACTGACAATCTGGAAATACCTCAGGTTATATACCATAATGGCAAAATGATAATGTTCTCTCAACTACGGTGCTAAAAGTTATAATATTCATTCATTGTTATAAATTGTTCGTTCAAGTCTTTTTCAAGCAATATATTCTTTTGAACTCCCTATAAAGACAAGTACAAACACTATTTCATTAACTTTAAGTTTTAAATGAACAATCAAAAATCATTGTCTTGGTTTTGATTTATCTCTGATATAACTCTAATGGAGAGTTAAATGGGAAAGATGATACCTGTGACAAACATGAGACTGGTCTCTAATTGGTTTCTTAAAGTTATGCCCCAGTGCGCTATGACTCTGACCAATCAGACAATGTGATATACACATAATATCATTATGTCATTTGTAATTAGTTCTTTATACCAGTCAGTCAAATCACAGCCCACCCATCAACAGCAGAGTCGTAACAATGGTAAATTCAAGTCAAAATTTGTTTCTTCAAAACCATTTTGCATAGTGTTTACTTGAAGGGAACAAGAAGGGAATAAACAGGGCTGAACAATTTTGTAAAATAATCTAATGTGATTTCTTTCAACCAATATTGCGACTATTTATGAGAATATTTTTTTTATTTTTTTTACATATCCACAATCAATAAATACGATTGTTTCTTGTGACCAGGCCTATATGTTATTAAGAAATAAGATAATAATAATAATTTCATGCATTATTATTATTATGAATGACAAAGTAATTATTTTTGAGGGCCTTCAGACCTCCCCAAAGGGGGCCCTAAATATAGTTGTAGCCCATGGGCCCCCACTTTCCTTGATCTAACCCTGCATGACACTTATATTCAAAATATTACACAGTGCAAATTGCGATTTAATTTCAAATGCAATTGAATTGTTCAGCCCTAGTGGGAATTCAAAAGAACTGAGTTGATTCAGGTAGCAGCTGTCAGGTAGAAAGTGACACCCAGCAAAAGTTCAGTGTATTTAAATGATTGTACATTTGAACAAAGTAAGTTGTGTTTTTTGCATGCACATACACTCACCTAAAGGATTATTAGGAACACCAGTTCAATTTCTCATTAATGCAAGAATCTAATCAACCAATCACATGGCAGTTGCTTCAGTGCATTTAGGGGTGTGGTCCTGGTCAAGACAATCTCCTGAACTCCAAACTGAATGTCAAAATGGGAAAGAAAGGTGATTTAAGCAATTTTGAGCGTGGCATGGTTGTTGGTGCCAGACGGGCCGGTCTGAGTATTTCACAATCTGCTCAGTTACTGGGACTTTCACGCACAACCATTTCTAGGGTTTACAAAGAATGGTGTGAAAAGGGAAAAACATCCAGTATGCGAAAATGCCTTGTTGATGCTAGAGGTCAGAGGAGAATGGCCCGACTGATTCAAGCTGATAGAAGAGCAACTTTGACTGAAATAACCATTACAACCGAGGTATGCAGCAAAGCATTTGTGAAGCCACAACACGCACAACCTTGAGGCGGATGGGCTACAACAGCAGAAGACCCCACCGGGTACCACTCATCTCCACTACAAACAGGAAAAAGAGGCTACAATTTGCACGAGCTCACAAAAATTAGACAGTTGAAGACTGGAAAAATGTTGCCTAGTCTGAGTCTCGATTTCTGTTGAGACATTCAGATGGTAGAGTCAGAATTTGGCGTAAACAGAATGAGAACATGGATCCATCATGCCTTGATACCACTGTGCAGGCTGGTGGTGGTGGTGTAATGGTGTGGGGGATGTTTTCTTGGCACACTTTAGGCCCCTTTGTGCCAATTGGGCATCGTTTAAATGCCACGGCCTACCTGAGCATTGTTTCTGACCATGTCCATCCCTTTATGACCACCATGTACCCATCCTCTGATGGCTACTTCCAGCAGGATAATGCATGAGGTCACAAAGCTCGAATCATTTCGAATTGGTTTCTTGAACATAATGAGTTCACTGAACTAAAATGGCCCCCACAGTCACCAGATCTCAACCCAATAGAGCATCTTTGGGATGTGGTGGAACGGGAGCTTCGTGCCCTGGATGTGCATCCCATAAATCTCCATCAACTGCAAGATACTATTCTATGTGGGCCAACATTTCTAAAGAATGCTTTCAGCACCTTGTTGAATCAATGCCACGTAGAATTAGGGCAGTTCTGAAGGCGGAAGGGGGTCACACACACATATGGTGTTCCTAATAATCCTTTAGGTGAGTGTAAGTGGCATTATATGGCTAATGCAGACCTGTTGACATGGAAGCGATTGAGCAACAGAAGGATGGAGTGCTGTTGTTGCCCTGTGGTAAACCGTAACACGTGAGACTGCATTGTGACCAGACCATATTTGACCAGAGACTTCCTCAAGTAGTGTATCTTCCGAGCATCCATCCTGTTTAAAACACAACATGCGCTGTTACAAAGTGCACCAAAACCACTACACAAGGAAAACAGACCAACAATACTGTCCCCTACTTAAAGGAGCTGACATGGAGGTCCCTCTGCAGCTCTCCCTGCCAGCGAGCTCGACCGACCCGTTCCAAAATACAGTAGGAGTCATCAGAGATTTTTAACTCGGGGTCGCTCTCATTACCGATCAAAGTCCTGAATCGTATTTTCTGAGAAGCCACCACAACAAGCTTTCTGCCAAACCTGAACAAAAAAGAAAGAACATGGTAAAATAATGATTATGTTTGGATCACAAACAAGACAACGAAGACCTGGAATGAAGATGGAAGACCGGTTTAATTCTTGCAAGAATGAAACAAATGGTACATGGTGATTTGCTCAATAGGTTTACAGCATATGAAGTTTTTATAGGTGTACATAATGCCTGCCTCTCACCTCCAGGGTCATGGATTGACGTGTAATAAGCTGACGTGTCAGTCATAGATGTGAATGTATGAGTGAGTGTATGCCACAAGAAACTTAGTGGCATACACTGAGTGGTCACCCCTCAACCGGAAGGTAGGTTGTTCGATTGCCGCTCTCCCCACAGTTCATACTGTTGTTGTGTCCTTGGGCAAGACACTTAACCCACCTTGCCTCCAGTGGTGTTCCAGCTGTAACACTGGTAATTACAGGCCTAATGTAATTGGCCTGTCCCTTTCAGAGCTAACGAACAGACAGACTAGCCTGGTCCATCAGGTTTGGTTTCAAGATGTCCTGGATGACTGAGAACCTTCACAGACAGGCCTAATGTGAGTCGCTTTGGATAAAAGCGTCAGCTAAATGAATAAATGTAAATGTATGTATGTACAGGACAGCGTGTCCCTGAAAAGTGATTAGATGTCTTAAGATGCTAAAGTCTTGTTTGGATTAGCATGGGAGATAGAACTATCTAAGAACAGTGTGAATTTACTGGCCCTACATGCAGAACACAAAGAGTGTTGTGGTGCTTTACACAGGTTAACACTAAACTGGATTTATGATGTTGTAGTGTGGTTGTAGAAGAACCTTTTCCAGGCCTGGTCCAGACTGAGCAGCGGTGTGTTGGACGTGGAGCGGATCTGTTCCGTGACGTCTCTCCTCTCTCTGAAGAATACACACGAGCCCTGTATCTTGTCCTTGTTCTCTGGAATGAACTGCACTGGGTAGAGGTCTTTCCTGGATTCAAAGGAGTGCTCTATGGTTTCAATGCCGGTGTCTGGGTCAATGCCCTTATACCTGAAAAGACCACAGAAGAATAATCTGCCGGTAACAACCACATTCAGAGGTTAAGATGATATTAAGATGTCAGTAAAGTAGCTAATGTCTCCAATTGAATAACACCAAATAAGACCAAAGTGGTGACCATTGACTTTAGGCCCATCCTTTTAAAAAAGGCTTATCAGTCAGATCCAGAATTACCCTTTAGAATGAACTTGAGCAGTTTTGCTGTAGTTTAGTGTCTTTGATATGTCATTGGCTGGCAGCTACACACATAGACAAAGACCCCTCTCAAACTAACTTTTTAGAGGGCTTCAGGGGTTGAAAAAATCAATTTGTTTTATTCACATATTTCCTAAACAAATACATTGTTCAGTATAGCATCCGTCCTGTTGTGTCTGATCCACCACTGCTTCATCCAGAGTCTTATCCAAACTAATAGTTGAACCAGCCTTATGTGAAACTACTTTTAAAGTTTAAAAAGGTCTCTTATACCAAGAGACGTTTTAAATTCTGAGTTCAACCCATATGAGAGCTGAGCTTTTAACTCTAAAGAGAGGTAGGGGTAAAGATGATATAGATTTAAAGACACACTACATAACATTTCACTATTTGCATCTTTTAAAAGACTTTTATTTATTTATTTTAAGTATAGATATAATCTAACATGGGCTTGTTAAGTGTCTACAGTATGCTGTATGAATAAGCTGCATAAATGAGTGTTAGATTAGGAACCATAAAAATTAATATTTGAGGCTATGTTTTTATGGGGGACAACAGGCATGTATTTAGTAAATTCTCCGTGTATCCAGATCACAGCAGAAGAACACATTCACCTGTCATACAGCTCCACATCCTCTCTGTCATGAGGCAGCTCGTAGAAGGCTAACTCTGTGTTGTGGACCAGATAACTCCACAGAAAGACTTTGGTGTAGTCGTCGAGCTTGAGTGGAAACTTTGGCTTTCTGTCTTCTAACCGTATCCACAAAGTGGGAATAGTTATCCCCTCCAGCCCCTCCAGAGCCACCTCATCTTCCACTGCACTCAGAGCATCCATAACATGCTAATGCTAATGCTACCGTTAGCAAATAGTGCTATCCTCGCGTGCGGATATAACCAAAACGTTTGATAAATTAAAAGGAATTATTTAGTTCAAAACGAAGACTTCTAAACATAAAGAGTACACAAATTTTCTTCTGTTAGTAATTTCCTCAGCTGTATGTATTATGAACTGTATACGTGCCTACGTCATATTCTGACTTTTTATGTCGCTGTGGCAAAACGCAAAGGGCTTCCGCTGTATCCTGCACGTCGACCACGAGGAGGCGCCAAAGTCTAAAGAGAAAGATGTCTTAAGAGATTAAAGAGTAAGGCTGGGGCTGAGGCTTAATCCGAAATCGGTTATAAACAATCTATGGTTATAAGCTTAGAACAAATACTAACGCCTTTCGACTGACCGGGTACTCCGGTTTCCCCTACCACTAAAGACATGTACAACAGTCCCCCCCAAACACACATGGGGCCAGGACTCCCCTGCAAAAGAGATTTGTAATCTCAGTGCGACTATCCTTGCGCAACCCCCCAAACTTTTCCGAAAACGTCCGACTGAAGCCGATCTCCATGTGATGAGTTTGAAGTGACTCTGCATCAACCATTAGCTCTTCTATAAACATCTGCATAAGCCACAGTTTATAAAAGACACTGCGTCTTATATCTGACTTTTATTGTTCTCTGTTGATGCTGCTGCAGTAAAACATCGCTTTGCTCTCATTTCTTTACATTTGTGAGAATCGAAACCTAAGCCGCGTGGCTCACTTTCATAAATCCACAACAGCTTGCACTATTTCTCAAAATGTTCCTGTTTTGCAACGCTCGGTGGAGGATATGTTGTAGTCATTTTTGAGATGTGTAGTTTTTATTAAGCAGCTGTGTGTCAACCTAACTTCCCTCGTGTTTCCGCTGAGAGGTTAGTGGAATTAGAAGCTATCTTTTAACGGGTTTCGGATTCAGCCCAGATCTCATTTCTTTAAATGTGCACACTCGCTTCCTCCACTGCCTTCCTCTCCTAGTGTCTTAGTCCAGTCCACAGAGGAGCCACAGAGAGGAGAAGAGAAGGAGGATTTTTTAAATTAATATGTCTGTTTATGCTATCTGAAAACAATTGTTTTACTATGAAGGAAAACGGAAAAAGCCCGGATGTAACCGCCATTTTTTTGCCCTGTCATAATGACAATATCAGTGAAAATGGGACACATTTGGCACTGAAAAACATATTGGAATTGAAACATTTGCATTCAAAACAGCCAAAACTACAATATTTACCAATTTGGTTTTGGTTTTCAATATTTAATTTTATTTTATTTTCAATACCGACCCTTTTTATTTTCAATCTGTGCTTGTGTGTTTAAAAACAACTTGTGATTTTTTCATTGCCAACCCTTTTATTTTCAGTTTGGCTTCACTGGCACTGTTGCGCAAAAAAAAAAAAAACCTTCTAATAGTGTCATTGTTGTTTCTGTAGTTTATTTATTTTTGTAGTAAGGCTGCCGGTGGTCTGGCTCTCTGTTTTCACCGTTTACCTACAACTTTCAGCTAGCAATCATGATGCTATGACATAATCGGTCATAAAAATCACTGAAAAATGGAACTTGTTGTTTCAGTCAAGCTTATGCAAACTAGTGACCCTTTATGTCAGAGCAATATAATGTCTTTAGTAAGTTACTGTATTAACTCCGTTTACAGTCATTGACAGCTTCTGCTCTTGTGTCCAGCTGCTGTCGGTGTCCTTTATCCTCCATGAAACACTGTTCAGAATGTGAACCTTTAGAGGAAAGGTAGGTTACATTTGGTTTTAGTTTCTGTCAGTGGTGTGCTCAGGTTTGGTATTCTCCAGGTAAACACAGGACCAATGCTTTATTAGAATTAGACCAACTATAGAGACATTTTACAGAAATAATAAAGCCTATTCAATATAAATTCAAAAACTAAGAGGATATTACCTATTACAACAGTAAAGTACATACTGTAACTCTGTACTTTTGTTTGCTTACTTTACTGATGTGTAAAATATATATTTTGTATTTTTCCCTGTTCATTTAGGAAGAAAACAGGACCACTTCTGTAGAAGTTCTACACCACCTACAACCAGCGTCTGTACATGTTTTGAGCCACAGCAGTGTCCTGAACAAATCTGTAGAGGCCTAAATGAGAATAACATTGTAACTGTATTAAAATCTGTGTTGTTACCAAGCCTCTCTCATGGAACCCCTTAAAAAGTCCTCACGTAAGAGCGCCATCATACAGCAATATACCTCCGTCCACCAGAGGGCAGGCTCCAAAAGCAGAAGTATAAGGAGAAACCCAATGGCGACTTTACAAATATAAAAATCATGTTTACAGCCTGGTCCAAAGATGGCTCTTGAGCGCTGACACAGCAGTAAAGAGAACTCCTGAGACATGAGAGAGAAGAGGGCGACTAATGTTTGACAATGGCATGTTTTATAAAGCGTTGCAGCTGCTGTCCCAGGAGAAGTTCTCCAGATGGTAACTCGTTTGCCAGGGTTTTTTCTGGATGTGATGGAGAACAGACGAGCCACACCAGGACCAGCCGAACCTGCCTGAACTGCAGAGTCATGAGTCAAACAGATCTAGAAAACAAATGCTGCCAACAGGGTCTCAGCCCACCACATGGTGTTTTATTAATTGTATGGTTTATACAGATTTATTGTTATATTTGGGATGGCAGTAGCTCAGTGGGTAGAGCGGCCGTCCTTTGACCGGCGGGTGGGCGATACCCGCTCGAAACATCCCAAAACATCATAACATCCCGCTCTCATACTGTCGTACTGTGTCCTTGGGTAAGACACTTAACCCACCTTGTCTCCAGTGGTGTTCCAGCTGTAACACTGGTGAATAGCTTAATGTATGTAAAGCGCATTGAGTGCCTACTACAGTAGGTGGAAAAGCACTATAAGAAAAAAAAAATAGTTATAGAGGCCTTCACATATTTATAATAAAGAAATGTTGCATTGATCCACAGTCTCTTTTTGTTGCTGCTCTTGGTTTATGTGGCCGAGTCATGTCCTAGAGAGAGAGAGAGATAGACAGCATAAGAAAGAATTAGTATTTGTGTCATTTTGACAGTAATAACATTAATTTCATTACTCATTTATGACATATATTACACAGACAAAAGGTAACAAACATGTCTACAGCAGTGTAGATATGAGCACCTAGGAATTCTGTTTTAAAGCTGATAAATAACAGACTTGACCTAAACATAATGGTTCCTGTGAAAGTGACTGACACACCTGTCCTCTGTGGAGTTGTGTCTGAGCCAGTTCTGCTGTAGGTGCGAGCACAACTCCAGTGAGAAGAACAAGGGCCCGAGGGTCATCTGTCCTCTTGGGAGTCCCCCTGGAGACTTCTGACAATTCCCCAAAATTTTGCTGTAGTCTTTAGTCACCTTTCCTGTGTGGACACGTTAGTGCTGTAATAATAACATTATTAGTATTTTTATGTTGTTGTGTCATTGTGTTGATAATGTTGAATAAATATTCCTTAGTCACAAATTCAGCTGTGGCATATACTAACAAGACAAACTTCAGTGAGTAAAATAATGTTTCATAGTCTCACTGAAAGAGAAGACACTTGTCCACATCCTTCAGACACGTCTGTGGAGTCCAGTCTGTGACAGGGCCTCGTGCTGCAGAACCTGACCTCTTTGTCAGAGCTTCATCCAGAGGAGCGTGCTGGCATCTGCAGAAGGCCCACTCGTGCTCGCTGCTGAAGTAGTGCAGTACTCCTCACCACCATATCCTGAAATATATTGAGTGTTATTGTATGTCGTACTTTGGATCACACCTGAGAAACAAACAGATGTGATTTTTGTTCCTATAAACAGATCAGTTAATATATCGTCACAGAGTTAGCATTAGATGGGCTGTGAGAACAATTACATCCTACATTTATAAATTTGTCATGGCTCACGTTATCTCTGGTGAAGTTTATTGAACAAACGAATAAAAGAGTTCATGACAAAGTGTAACCCCAAAACGCCACAGAGTTAGCATTAGCTGCTTTGTAAAGACATTTGAAAAAATAATTTGAAAATCCAAGACATTAAATGTTTCAGACTCATAAGCCTCTGAAGTCAGGGTCATAATTCACTCGCTATTGTTATTTAGCTTTAGACAACTGAAAACAAAACACTACAATATATTATAAAGTATATGGTCTGTAATGATGTCTTACCTTTTCAATATAAAAGCAAGCTCTGGGTCTGTTTTTATCTCCAAAGTAGCAGCAGTACCGCAGCTCTCTCCACTCTGCCTATGTTCACTCCTCCCCCGACGTCAGTCACACTCCTGTTTTCCTTTTGCGGGACTCGCTCGATAAAACATTGTTTGTTTCTTTTATTTATTTCGAGTTGGTGTTAGGGCTGTCCTAGAGCCCAGTCATTTTTTTTGTTGCTCAAAGAGTCTATGGATACAAACGCTCACTTTCATGGCTCTTATACTAGAGAGTCAGAGCTGTACACAGGAGCGCACTACGTCACATCCAGGTTGATTTCCCGTCAAAACCGGCCCGAATTCTGCTCAATGAAATAAGAGAGAAGAGAAGTTTTTAACAAAGAAGGTCTCAGTCGTCTCATCTCATTATGGGCGGCTCATATTTGGGCAAATAAAAACCTTATTTGATCTTAAAAAGTTACATATAGTCCCTTTAGCTCACTACACGTCGACTAAAATAAAAATAGATTTAGTTGACTAATATCATCTGTTTAAGTGAAAAGATCATGTCTTATATGTCTTAACCTTCTGTATCAGACATAAAACTATACTTTCTTTAAATGTGCAAAAAAATTCACACTGTTTATTTTAACACAACTGCCTTTATTGAAATTTGTTTCCATCAATAAAAACAATACCAATAGTAAAACAAATCTTTCTATTTTAATATGAACATAAAGACATCAATGTGTTTCAAAGAAATGCAAAATACACATTCACAGCTTATTTTAAATTAAATTTAATAAATGTTCAATTATCAGAAGGCCCTTACAGCCCAAGAAAGGTAAAGAATAATAATAAACGTACATTCAAAAGCATCTTTGAACTTAAATAAAGTGCATTGAACAGAAAGAATATTCCTTATGCTACATAAACACTGGTTTTATTCATTATGAAGTCTTTAATTTGTTTTGTTTTGGTCCGCAAAAAACCTTTGTTGACAAAACATTGTTATCATAGTTTTTGTCAACAAAAGTAACACTGCTGCTAACCTGTTCCTGCTAACCCGGTCCAGTTACCTGTTCCTGTTTCCTGGTCCTGCCACTTTCTGTTACCAGCTCTTGTCCAGCTGTGTCCTGCCTGGTCATTGGGCCACTAGTGGACTCTAGTGGCCAGATCTCCAGTTCGGTACCTACCTACACTCCAACTCTGGCTGGTATGCCATGGTTACACCATAATTTTGACTTGCTCCAGTGTATCCACTCAGAAGCCTCCTCTGGTTAAGAGCTTTGGGACAGCACTAAAGATGGTGCATGGAGAATAACTTCCGGTGCAATCGAGGAGGCATATTTTGAGAAATGAAATGCAGCCCAGGTTTAGTATTTAGTAAAAGGATTTTAATTAATCCACATTGATCATTGATAAGACTCATGTATAAACTAGTCTTGTGTATAAAGAGGGAAGGCTTCAGGTCCTTATTGCTCCTACTGGAGCATAGGGGAGGTGAATGTATTGTGCAAGCTTTATGGGAAACATAAATACATATATGGGATGTATAAAGTAGGCTATATTATATATACAGTTAAAGTAAATTATCAAAATGATTGAGGCAATGTAAGTTCTGTTGTGTTATAAAAATTTTAAATGAGACAAACTTGATTTTTGAACAGCTTTATTATGAAGTACCTTTTTAAAAGAAATGTACAAGTGGAACCAGCACAGTGACATCTTGGCGTTCACAGAAAACACCGTAGACATGTGGTACAGGTCTGAGACATGTATGAAATGATAATGTACATATTTACAGCAGCGTTTCTATCAGACCAGGAGAGTGAGCTAAAATACAAGAGTGGAAATAAAAAAATACAATAAAAGCATGGATTGGATCAATAAAAACATTTGACAGATAATATGATAAAGGCACTGTGTTTCACACAAACTGATAATTCAACAGACATTCGTCTATGAAGAATCACAAGATAAATGCTTAAATGTTGTCATTCAACTGTCCCTGGGCGTTTGAACAAAACCAATTAAATAGATCAGAGGGCCATAAAAGTTTATCAAACAATAAAATAGATATTCAACTCATTAGGAAACATTCATTATAAAGACCATGCTTGGTGATTATTCAAATTACATTTTTTTCAATAAACAAATACATTAAAAAATATTTTTTACTTTATGTTGAAGGCATAATGGGCTGAATATAGTCTAATTATTTTCCAATTACATTCTTCCAGATCTACGGTCTCTGTTCGACCAACACATTCAGTTAAACCCAGCATTAATGATTTACACAACACTCGCTTCATCACAGATGACATGATCAATGAAGTTGTATGCCTTAAATATAGCTGGCAAAAGGCAGAATTACATTCAGAATACTTAGCTGGTGTTAAAAGAAGCATGCTCTGCACAGTGCTCCATAATGTACTGTTGTCTACCATGAATCGGTCAACATTTTAGAGAAAATCTGTTAGAGAAATTTGTTATTACGGTTAGACTAGCAGGCACTGCAACAGAAATGTGAGGGTTTATTTTGTTTCAGACGGTACATTTTTGAAAGTTACATTTCTGAAGAAAAACTAAAAAAAAAAAAAAAGAACATTTCAAAAGCATTGCCTTGAAGCTTAGGATGGTCTCCACTATCCTGTGAAGGAGCTGCACCGATGGAGACATAGCTTTAACAAACAAGTGGTTCCCAAAATGTAGCGCTATCAGTTCAGTGTGAATGGCGTATAGAATAAAGAGATTTCCTTCTGCGCTACGGACTGCACAGACACTGTTAGGGGACACAAAGTATGCTCTTTGGCTGAGTTCAGGGGTATAACAACCCTCTTCCACTACTGAGTTAGAACTGTAAGAATGGCACTGGCTGGGCAGGCAGGCACCTAGACTAGGGAGGTACATAGCCTCTTACAGAAAATCTAAGGTCCAATATGAATAATAGATACTAACAGAAACATGGGCATTAGTGTGTGCTTCTCATTAGATATCATTGGTTTTCTAGGGTGAAAGTGTAATTCCTTTAAGAGATAGATACGTGGTCAAAAAGGAAAAACAAACTGTCTATTCTCAACTGTCCTTAAATGGCTAACAAACTAGCTTTAAAACATACAATAATACATCTTTATGAGATATGACAAAATGAGGCTGCATTAAAAAGTACCTGCCTTGTACATACACAAAGAAAATGCAAACAAGTAGCTAGAATACTTGTCTTATCAAAAATATGTAGCTTTGGTAAACGAGAACTGCTGTCTCTGGGT
Source organism: Perccottus glenii (assembly GCA_024416835.2). Lineage (NCBI taxonomy): Eukaryota > Metazoa > Chordata > Actinopteri > Gobiiformes > Odontobutidae > Perccottus > Perccottus glenii. Next base: position 3,740,878 of record CM044549.2, on the reverse strand, counting down.
GTGACGCTGAGACATGATGTGATCGAAGGGGTAAACAAGTCTGGGTTTTTGAGGCTACTACGTTTAGTGAGCGGAGAAACACTTCCCAGCATCCTGTCCCCAACAGATACAGTGAAAGACAGCCTGGCTCCCCAAACGGAAAACAAAAGCACTTTCTGGACTTTTCCCGAGCACCAATACAAGAGTTTGTGGTAATGTAGCAGCATTTGGACTGGTCTGCGGAAGACTACTTATCCTCTCTCCCTCGAACAGTCCATCACCCTTTTCTGTCCGTCGTAGTGGAAGTGGAAGACTGATCCAAAAAATCCACAGTGGAGACGAGAGGGATGAAATATGTCCCTTCTTGGCTTGTGAAATAACACCATCTTCAATACTTGCAGTTCACTCTCCCGCTTGTCTCTGTCCATCTGTCCAACTTTCTTCAAGCATTCATGACAAGACTGATCTATTCCCCGTCCCTGCCCTCCAATGATCTTTTTACATTTATGGTTAATCTCCCTGTTCCCGAATTTCAGTCGACTTTCTCCACCTTCCCGATGATCTTCTCCTCAAAGATGGGCAAGATTGCATCATCGTCACGAACCTCCTCAAACACAACGCCGCAGTCAAACTCATCGCTCACCTTCTTGAAGTAGAACCTGTAGATACAAAAATAAGGTTCATCACTGATTATCTTCATACTCAGTAAATTGTCATTGTATGTGGAGTTGATGGAAAATTAATCAAATATAAGCTAGATAAAGCACTGTGTAACTTCCGAATATGAAGTCTGAGATCTGAATTGTCATCGTAGGTGCATGTCCACTGTGAGAGACATAATCTTAAAAACAAAGAACAAAACCCAGAAATCACAATTTATTTGTATGATACAGCTGAAATTAAGTATTTGAACACCTGTCTATCAGCTAGAATTCTGACCCTCAAAGACCTGTTAGTCTGTCTTTAAAATGTCCACCTCCACTCCATTTATTATCCTTAATTAGATGCACCTGTTTGAGGTCATTAGCAGCATAAAGACACCTGTCCACCCCATACAATCAGTAAGAATCCAACTACTAACATGGCCAAGACCAAAGAGGCTGGAAAGGGCTATGGGGAAATTGCCAAACAGCTTGGTAAAAAAAGGTCCACTGTTGGAGCAATCATTAGAAAATGGAAGAAGCTAAACATGACTGTCAATCTCCCTCGGACTGGGGCTCCAGGCAAGATCTCACCTCGTGGGGTCTCAATGTTCCTAAGAAAGGTAAGAAATCAGCCCAGAACTACACGGGAGAAGCTGGTCAATGACCTGAAAAGTGCTGGGACCACCGTTTACAAGGGAACACCGTTGTTGGTAATACACTAAGATGTCATGGTTTGAAATCATGCATGGCCCGGAAGGTTCCCTTGCTTAAACCAGCACATGTCCAGGCCCGTCTTAAGTTTGCCAATAACCATTTGAATGATCCAGAGGAGTCATGGGAGAAAGTCAAGTGGTCAGATGAGACCAAAAAAGAACTTTTTGGTCATAATTCCACTAAACGTGTTTGGAGGAAAAAGAATGATGAGTACCATTCCAAAAACACCATCCCTACTGTGAATCATGGGGGTGGTAGCATCATGCTTTGGGGGTGTTTTTCTGCACATGGGACAGGGCGACTGCACTGTAAGGAGAGGATGACCGGCGCCATGTACAAACACAAACTCTTTGCCCATTGTCCAATTTCTAATTAAAGGCTGTAATATAAAGTTGTATGTGTGCTGTTAAGACGTAAATTACTTTCTAATCAGACAAGTGTTGCACCCCTTCGCTTTGCATCAACGGCCATCTTCCCAATCTCAACCATAACAAGTTATACAAACATACAAATTGACAATAAAGTAAGACATACAATTAAATTCCCCAGTAAACTTAAATACTTGACAATTACCGTAAATAAAAAAAAATATATTTTGTTGCAAGATAAAACAGTTTTTTTTTTCAATTCAAAATGTGAATTCTGGATTTTATTTTCACCCGATAAATAAATTTAAATCAACTGGTGTATGTAATGTACCTGGAAAATGTGCTCACTTATTTCCTGACTTTGAATGTTTGAGAAAAAACCTGGTACAGGCACCTGTCCTCTATCACTCGATAAGAAAGATCTGAGTATAGTCATTGAACTGTTGAACTGTTACACTAAATGTAAATACAATGTGTCAGGAATATTCCTTTTCTAGAATTCCTACATTACAAGTCTTTAATGTAACATATAGCTTAGTAATTATAATAATATAAATATTATGAGATAGATATACATAGATCTGCATAGATATACAGTAGCATACAGTAAAATTTTCAAATAATATAGGCTCTATTTATTGGGAATAACACATAATTAAGACAGGACACTGCTGCTAATCAAGTCTCATAAAAAAAAACACCTCTGTAAAGCTCCATTAAAAAAATCTAATCTTTATACATTAGTAGTATTAGTATAAATATAGTGAGAGGAAGATTTAGTTCTTATTTAGCCAATATAATTGTTATTTCTGCACATTAATGTTTGTGAGTGACTTGGACTGTGTGTTAAATCATCAATCCCTTAGCCTCATCCTGTTTCAATCAGCAGCAAACCTCTCAAACCAATGTTTATCACACGTGGATATAAAGCAGTTATTGACTTAAAAAGTGTTAAAATGGTTATTAGGTTCGGCAAAACACTTTATGCTTAAGAAAAAAATCAGGGATTGTTACGTCGCCCGGTATGGCGAAGCCGGGGCCCCACCTTGGGGCTTGTATGTGAGCGCCTGGAGGCCAGGGGTTTCCCCATGGGGCCTGGCCGGGCTCAGCCCAAAGACGTGACGTGGGGCCAACCTCCCACGTGACGTGGGGCCAACAACTTTGTAGTTGTTTCATCTGACCTCCGGCCATATGTCTTGGACACTTGGTCAACTGATGGCGGGGGGAAAAGCTGGACAGACATGGCAGACCCAAACGTCTGAGGGTGTGAGGGTCTGTTGGGAATGTTTGGTCGAGTCCCCGGTCAGAAAGATCTTTAACTCCCACCTCCGGCAGAGCTTCGACCAGATTCCAAGAGAGGCTGAAGACACTGCGTCCGAGTGGACCATGTTCTCCACCTCCAATGTCGATGCAGTCACTTGGGGCTGTGGCCGTAAAGTCTCTGGTGCCTGTCGTGGCTAACTACAGAGGGATCACACTCCCCGGGAAAGTCTATGCCAGGGTACTGGAGAGGGGAATGCGGCCGATAGTCGAACCGTGGATTCGGGAGGAACAATGCGGTTTTCGTCCCGGTCGTGGAACACTGGACCAGCTCTATACCCTCTCCAGGGTGCTGGAGGATTTATGGGAGTTTGCCCAACCAGTCCACATGTGCTTTGTGGACCTGGAGAAGGCATTCGACTGTGTCCCTTGTGGCGCCCTGAGGGGGGTGCTCTGGGAGAATGGGGTCCGGGGCCCTTTGCTAAGGGCTGTCCGGTGAGCAGGAGCTTGGTTCGCATTGCCAGCAGTAAGTCAGACATGTTCCCGGTGCATATTGGACTCCGGCAGGGTTGTCCTTTGTGACCGGTCCTGTTTATTATCTTTATGGACAGGATTTCTAGGCGCAGCCAGGGGCCGGATGGAGTCTGGTTTGGGGACCACAGGATCTCGTCTATGATTTTTGCAGACAATGTTCTGTTGGCGCCATCAAGCCAGGACCTTCCGTGTGCACTGGGACGGTTTGCAGCCCGAGTGTGAAACGGCTGGGATGAGGATCAGCAACACCAAGTCTGAGACCATGGTTCTCAGTTGGAAAAGGGTGGCAGAGTGGAGAAGTTCAAGTATCTTGGGGTCTTGTTCACGAGTGAGGGAAGGAAGGGGCGTAAGATTAACAGACGGATCGATGCAGCTTCTACAGTGATGCTGTCCCGTCTCGATTTACCAGTCGATCCATGTTCCTACTCTCAGCTATGGTCATGAGCATTGGGTCATGACTGAAAGAACAAGATCCCGGATACAGGCAGCCGAAATTATCTTTCACCACAGGGTGACAAGGTGCTCCCTTAGAGATAGGGTGAGGAGCTCGGTCACTCTGGAGGAGCTCAAAGTAGAGCCGCTGCTCCTCCACATTGAGAGGAGCAGGCCCGGCTTGGGCATCTGTTCCGGATGCCTCCTGGACAACCTCCCATGGGAGGTGTTCCGGGCATGATCCACCGGGAGGAGACCCCTAGGAAGACCTAGGACACGCTGAAGAGACCATGTCTCTCGGCTGGTATCCCCCCGAAAGAGCTGGAGGAAGGAAGTCTGCTTAGACTGCTGCCCCAGCGTCCCGGCCCTGGATAAGTGGTAGAAGATGGATAGCTAGATGGATGGATGGATGGAGGTTCGGCAAGAAATGATATGACGAAGACAGCCACACTAGATGGTCACAGTTTATTTTCTTGCATGAAGAACACTTCATACAGCATTTGGTGGTACAGCATAAATTGGTTCAATGAGCATTACATACAAAGAGTTTTTATATGATTGTGGACACCCCATAAGCAAACAGAGCATCCTTTAAAACTGATTAGGTGGCACTGATTAGCACGACGCCAACAAATAATATATTTGAATTTATCTCGCATATGACCCAGCCTAATCAACACAGTGTCGCAGAAGATGCAACAGCTGTGGGGCTAGTGCTTAACTTCTTAAATTTAACTTTAGCTGCAATGAAACAATTTGGTTATTAATAGTGTACTCTTTACTTTTTGTGTTGAATAGTTTTGAGATGACATTTTATTATAAGTAGTGTGTCTAAAAGTGTTTTTTTTACTTAAATTTGTACAGCCCTTGCTTGTGTCAGTGTAGTGACTGAAATCATCCTCAAGGTTTCAGTAAGTAGCACAATAACTAAATTATTTGTGTCATTAAAGTGTCAAATTAGTTGGTTCAGAGTTCACCTTTGATTTGACAGTTTTATGGCAGTTAGTTATGTTACTAATATGATTACTATAAGTAATTACTGTTGTTTTAGAATATCCTTGCAGACATTATTGGCCACATACACTAATCAGATGTCATACTTTTGATATGACCACTTTCTTAAGAATCATTGACACGTATGGTAGGACAAAAAAGCCCAGAGGGTACACGAAACAAAAAAGGCTGGGAACCACTGATCGACAGTTGTGCTCATAGGTTGACATACCCTTGAAGAATTTGTGATTTTCTTTCAGAGAAAATTAATGAACACAAAGACCTTTTTTCACTCAGTTAGGGAAAGCCATTAATTGTCAAACAATTTTGTTTACCGTTTTAAACAGAAAACTACCCAAATGGCCCTCAAGTGATAACAAGCACACAAGTGACACAAACAGGTTTGAATAGCTACTAAAGGTAACCATCCTCACCTGTGATCTGTTTGCTTGTAATCAGTGTGTGTGTATAAAAGGTCAGTGAGTTTTTGGGCTTCTGACAGACCCTTGCATCTGTCATCCAGTGACATTTCTGTATTCTGAGTCATGGGGAAAGAAAAAGAATTGTCAAAGGATCTGCAGGAAAGGGTAATTGAACTAAAGTTATCCAAGGAATTGAGAATGTCAATCAGCAGTGTTCAAACTTTAATTAAGAAGCGGAAAATGAGGGATTCTGTTGAAATCAAACCACGGTCAGGTAGACTGGGATAAAAAGAAAAACCCACAAATAACCAGCTGAAATACAGGACTCTCTGAAAAAAGGTGGCTGTTTCAAGATGCACAATAAGGTGGCACTTGAAGAAAAATGGTTGAGTCGCCAGAAGAAAACCATTACTACGCCACAAATCGTCTCGCTTTACGCAATACGCCAAACAGCACAGAGACAGGCCTCAAAACCTCTGGAACAAAATCATTTGGAGTGATGAGACCAAAATTTTACTTTTTGGCCACAACCATTAACGTTACATTTGAAGTGGAGTCAACAAAGGCCTATGATGAAAGGCACACCATTCCTTCTGTGAAACATGGAGGTGGATCGCTGATGTTTTGGGGATGTGTGAGCTACAAAGGCACAGGAAAAGATGAATGCAACATGTTATCAGAAAATACTGGAGGAAAAGTTGCAACATGACAACAGTCCAAAGCACAAGGCCAAGTCGATCTGTCATTGGCTACAGCAGCATAAAGTGAAGGTTCTGGACTGGCCATCTCAGTCTCCTGACCTCAATATCATTGATCCACTCTGGAGAGATCTCAAACGTGCAGTTCATACAAGACAGCCCAAGAATTTACAGGAACTGAAGGCTTTTTGCCAAGAAGAATGGGCAGCTTTACCATTTGAGAAAATAAAGAGCCTCATTCACAACTGCCTCAAAAGCCATTATTGATGTTAAAAGGTGGCAATACACAGTATTAAGAATGGGAGTATGTAAACTTTTGATCAGGGTCATTTGGGTAGTTTCTGTAAGAGTAAACACAGTTGTTTTACAATAAATAGCATCACCTAACCACTGGTTTGTAATATTTTGTCTTGGCCCCATTGAATTATTGTCACTGTTAATTGTTTGTTTGTAAAAGTTTTTATAAAAAGTAATAAGAATAAAAAAAGACGCCATTATTAATAATATAATCATTATTAGGGCTGTACTAGAATAATCGAATATTATATTCGTTGGGGTGGCATTCGATTTTCAGTTTTGAGATTCGAATATTCTTTTTTTTTTTTCCAACACTCATTCTCACTCATGCTTGAACCGCCCGTTGGCGAACATAGTGATTTATTTCATCTCAAACTGAATAGGTACAAAATGCCCAAGACCTCAGCTGTTTGGGAGCACTTTAAATTAAGTGAGGATAACAAGACAAAGGCAGTGTGTCAAATATGCGATTTGAAACTGGCCTACCACAACAGCACCACAAGTTTGAAAAATCACCTGAGTTCTGTAAGTAGCAGAGTATGTGAGCGGTGCGGAGTGGGAGCGGGGCGAGGAGCAGAGTTGTGTGATTTTGCCAGGTGCGAGGAGCGGATTTTTTAAATGTTGGAGCGTTGTGATTTTCTCCTGCTCCGAAACGCTCCACTATCGCTCAATTACCAATCACGAGCCAGGAGTCCCAGGACCAAACCACTGTCAGGAGACGGAGGGGGACTCAAAATGTTTCTAATCATATTTTGCATTTGTTTGCATTTGTATTGTTTTATTAGTACTTTCACAAATATTTCTATAAAGTACTGCAAATTCGTTTTACACTACATGCATCTTCTGATCAGACACTGGTGTTATTAAAAAAATTTAAAAAAATAAAAAATACCTTGGAGCGAAAACGGAGCGAGACGTAAAAGGACGGAGTGGGGAGGGAGCGAGGAGCGGAAAACAGTACACCCAGAGCGGAGCTTGAGCGGAGTAATTATGAAATTCTTTGAGCGTGGAGCGCAAACTCTTCCCGCTCAGCTCCGCTCACATACTCTGGTAAGTAGCACGCGGTAAAAAAAAAAACTGCTTTTATGCGCTTAATTTGCTATGATAAATAGGCTGATTGCAAATACGTCACTATTATTATATATTTAGCCCCACCCACCGAAGCTTCGAATATTCGATATTGATTGCCACCTAAGCTTCGAAGCTCAAAAAATGGCATTCGAAACAGCCCTAATCATTATGTTGTTCTGTCGTGCACTTTAATGTACAAATGGTGTATTGTAAAGCAACATTATTTTGCTTTACCTTGACATAAGGCAAGGCTGACAACCCATGTACAGGCCCAGGTCTGCACTCGAAGATTGGGCAGATGGCAAATATGGTATATAAAAATAAACCTTATACTAAAGTGTGTTCATGATGTTTCTAGTTTTCCTTCCCGGAACCCTCGGACAGTACATGTAATACAGCATGACCTCTCATCGTCCTCACCTAATGGTTATTTAATCATCCTTAAAACAAAAATAAATAAAATAAAAATGTCATCTAGGCTTAATAATTAAGGGTTTTAATAATAATAATAATAATTAAAGCCGCAAGCGGCGATAAAGGCCCTCGCCTCCCTTGAGACCGCGGGGACACATATATTCGGAGGATAACATGTCGTGCTTTAAAGCAAATTTGGAGCTGTTTAGATGAAAACCCTTTAGCACAAAGTGTACGATTTAGGTGGTCATGTATTCCACCCAACATAGATTTTCTGTTGAGTTTACGGTATGGCTGTAATAAACTTTTCTGTTTGCCCTAAGGTGTCCTATGGATGTACCAAGTTTTGTATTTCTACATTGGAAAAATTTACTTTCATTTTCCATAGAACCAATTATTTTGACTTTTCTAGGGGTCGCCACTGAGTCATTTTTCATATTTTTTTTTCGGGGACTTCAAATACATAAATTTTTGCCGGGCCTGAAGTCTGGGACAAATAAAAATGACTTTTAGTTGCACGTTTACTGGGTCAAATTGAAAATCATTTTTCAGAAAAATTATAATAAAAAATATATACCAAATTATAATAAAATAAAATATACCTCGAGCAAAAACGACAAGAAAAACGCCTGTCTATTTTACACACATGTGTTTAGCTCATTTTGCCCAAGTTTGGTGTCTGTGGAATGAAGCAGCTATTTTCTGTTGTTTTTTAAAAGAGAGGTTGTATTCTAAGTCGGTTCACATCTTCAATTTAAAATGGCCGCCTTCCTGTGTGTGATAAGGTGTGGTCCCCTTTGGCTTTTTTGTTCATAAGCCCATACTGGATGTGTGTACAAGTTTCATTTGCCTACGACAAACTAAAATTTTCACTTCCCATTGACTTTTTCCACATATTTGGGACGTTGCTATGGCAACACATTTATAGATAGGGGGTGGTTGTCATTGGCTTTTATGCTCCTCATGACATAGGAGATGTGTGTACCAAATTCCATGTCTCTATGACAAACTAAATTCTTGGGTCCCATTATAAGTTTGTAGGGGGCGCTGGAGAGCCATTTCTAAAGATAACCCTTTTATTTACATATTTTTGTGTTCAGGTCATGAATGTGCACAAACGCCTTTTTGGGTCCGACTTGATCCGAGAAGGCGTTTGAGAGTTAAGAGACATTTTATTTTCACAAAAATGGCCACCTCGTTACAGGCTTGCCACCCATACCCGATAAGATATCAACAATAAAGTCACAAATTTGGCTTGGCACACGTGTCTCAGATGATACTCACCAAATTTGGGGCCATTTAAATTAAAACACAATGATTTGCATCTTCTTGCGCAAGTGCGATTTTAGTGGCCATGCGTTTCAACATGGCGGACTTCCTGTTTAGTTTAGGGATGCTGTCATTTAACTGCATACTTGTGAAAAATTATTGATGTAAATAAAAAGTTTAATTTTTCTCGTTGGAAAAAGTTACTTTAGCCACTTTCCATAGGTTTGTATTTTGACTTTTCTAAATCCGCCACTGAGTCATTTTTCATTTTTTTTTGGGACTTCAAATACATACACAGCAGTATGGCAGTCTGGGACCAATAAAAATGACTTTTAGTTGTTGACACAGTTTGACTGGGTCAAATTGAGCCATTTTGCAAAAATTATAATAAAAAATATATATGCTTGAATTATAATAAAATAAGATAACTCGAGCAATAAAGTCTAGAAAAACACTTTGTCTCTTTTACATACATGTGTTTAGCTCATTACTCACCAAATTTGGGGTCTGTGGAATGAAGCAGCTATTTTTTGCATCTTTTTAAAAAAGAGTGTATTCTAAGTCGGACCAAATTTTCAATTCAAAATGGCCGCCTTCCGTGTGTGATAGGGTGTGGTCCCCATTGGCTTTTTGTTCATAAGCCCATGGTGGATATGTGTACCAAGTTTCATTTGCCTACAACAAACTAAAAATTTCACTTCCCATTGACTTTTTCCACATATTTGGAACGTTGCTATGGCAACACATTTATAGATAGGGGTGGTTGTCATTGGCTTTTATGCTCGTCATGACATAAGAGATGTGTGTACCAAATTTCATGTTTCTATGACAAACTAAATGACTTGGGTCCCATTATAAGTTCAAATTTAGGGGCGCTGGAGAGCCATTTCTAAAGATTAAAAAAAAAAAAAAAAAAATCTTTGTGTTCAGGTCATGAATGCATCACGCTCGGTTCCTAATCGATCCGAGAACTTTATTTTATAAAGCGCCTTATTTTAAATGGCCAACTTCGTTACAAAGCGCTTGCTACACCCATACCCGATACAGATATCAAACAATTAAAAGTAACATCAACTATCAAATGCTAATTTAAAAAAATAAGTCTTAAGTCTAAAACACAATGTGCATCTTTGCTTCCCTAAGATCAGGCGTGCGATTTTAGGACAGGAGCATAGGAAGAAAAGGCGGACTTCCTGTTGAGTTTAGGTGTGACTGTCATTGACTTTTCTGTTTGGGAACAGCCAACAAGTTGGATTGTGAAGAACGCATTTTTCTGTGTTGAAAAAACAGTTAACATAGGCCCAATGTATTTTGATTTTGTAGGGGCCACTGAGTCATTTTTCGTTTTTGTCAGCATCAAATAGATGAGAATGTTTTGCCAAGCTTGAAGTCTGGAGACCAATCATAAAATGACTTTTGCACTGATGACTGGGTCAAATTTAAGGATCATTTGGTTTCACATTATAAAGTCTTATTTTACAGTGAAAAAAAAAAAAAAAATATACAAAGTTCAAACAATTAAAAGTAACATCAACTATCAAATGCTAATTTAAAAAAATAAGTCTTAAGTCTACCTTTAAAAATGTCATAGCCCTGTGCTTCCCTAAGATCAGGCGGCAGAGAATTCCAAAGGACAGGAGCATAGGAAGAAAAGGCCCTGTCACCCATAGATCGTAGGCGTGTTTGAGGAACAGCCAACAAGTTGGATTGTGAAGAACGCAGTCTCTGAGTTGGGGTATAGGAAGTTAACAACTCAGATAAATAATAAGGGGCCAAGCCATGCAACGCCTTATATGTCAGCATCATAATAGATGAGAATGTTCGGCCCATAGCAGGAGCTTTCCAAATCATAGTTAATTTTGACACTGATGACATGATGTCAGCAATACTAAGGAAATGGTGGTTTCCATTATAAAAGTCTTATTTTACAGTGAAAAAGCTAAAAAAAAAAGGGTTACTCACAAGCAGAGATTGTTTAAAGCACATGTTCTCACCTGTAGTGGCCCTTTTTGGTAAGCAACTCCTTGAACTGGCCCAGAGTCACCACACGGCCTTTGACTGATGTTCTGTATGGAATTGGCTCTCCACAGAAGTAGTACGCTACCGTCATGTTTTCACAACGCTCCATGCGCTTCCCAGACTTATGCCTAGAAAACAAAACCAAAGTCACAATTTCTCCAGCAATTTGACACTTCAAACCAGCAGTGAGTAAAATGTAAAATTCAATATGTGATTGAACTTAAAAATGACAAGCTTTGTACATTTTATTGAGTAAGCTAAAGAAAAGAAATAGTTAAAAGGAATTTCTCTGCACAATATTAGGAAAACATGCAACATGTGTTATCTTTATTGAATATTGTGATAGGAGTAAGAGGACTTGGGATGTTTTAGAGCAACTTATAGTTTGTACCTTACGCTACGAGATGACAGACTTTTCACTCTCATTTTTTAATATTATGTTATTCTCTGGTATTGCCATATTGTTGTTCTTCTCAAGTAGACGAAGACTTGTGAGAGGGTTTCTACTTGTACTGTCAGAGACACACAGTAAAGCAGCTCTTATCCAGGTTAAGTACACAAGTAAAGGAAAGGTGCGCATGCAATTGAATAAAAAATTTATACAATATGCCTTTGGGGAAATCTCAAGATTACAAAAAAACTGAATTAAAATGACTATTTGTGGACATCTACAACCTACAAGCTGAGATAAATGAAACTGTGGGGGTTTTCAGTTTTAATTTAGATGCCTAATCAGTTTTAATTTACAAGGCAACAAAATATGAATTTAGTCTTGGGGCAATACCAGGATACTCTTAACACAGGCAGCATTATGACTAAAAATACAGTACATTCACAAATATCACTATGACCAGTACATGTAACTGTTGTGTGCCAAGCATCACCTCTGCTTGGCTTGTTGCAGTGCAGCCCTCCTGCGCTCCTCCTCCAGCCTTCTCCTAGCTTCTTCCAACTGGGTCAGGGGGTTCGGGGCTGGGTTGGGGGGCATGGCCGGGTCCTGGATGAACGGGTGTGAGGGCTGGACCTGGTTGGATGATGAGGGGATGATGGGGGGCACAGAGGAAGAGTTGTTCCGCAGCTGAGCGGACACCCAGGGGTGTACGGCTCCAGGGCGCTCCACTGAGGTGGGCCGTGGAGACTCGCTGCTGGTCGCTGTCCTCCTGGAGCCACTGGTGCTGCCACTGAGAGCAGAGGTACACAGGCATTATACTAGTGGGTAGTGTTGTCAAAAATATTGATATTTCGATAAATATCGATACTGAAATATCTCAAACGATATGATACTCACTTCCCGAAGTATCAATACAGAGTATCGAGATCGAGTTTTTTTTTTATTACTTGCACTATTTGTTTTTGAATGTATGACGATCTGAGAGGCCTTTGAACAAGTGCACTACCTCACAGGTTTTCAAAAGGCGGACAGCAAGACATCATTGTGTAAAACATATTTTTGAACCGGCACTTCTAGGACGGCTACGTCAACACGCGCGGGTCCTCAGGTTACTATGGTTACGGACAGAGCAGCGGGAAATTTCAACATGTTTAGCGTAGCCTGATAATGAGTTAGAAACGACTAAAATCTAAAAGTTAAACCTTGGCAAAACATAATAAAGATTCACTGACGTTATGGACGGAGAGGGAACGTTTATTTTAATCAGAAAATACAGCTCCGTGTCAGTGTCAAAGCTGAACAACAGCCCTTTATCCTCTAGTCCCGGCTGCTTTGATAATCAGAGAATGAATCCAGAACTGAACCAGGACTGGACAGTTTTCATGTCAGGATTAAAAAGACTCGGCTCAGAGGAAAGTGAGGACGTCTAATGTGGCGAGTTTACATTTGTCTGTCAACTTCTTTATTCTGTCGTAGGTTAAGTATTGACTCGTTTGTCGCATATTTGACCTCATTTACAAACAACGTGAGTAATTAGCTCACACAATTCACGTTCATTTGAACCCAACACATGTTCATTTGGGTGATTAAAAACAGAAAAGGTGTGAAAGAAAGGTTTGGAGATGAGTGACACATGTTAAGTCTTCCTTAAGTTGTGTCAGTTTCTGTGTGAATCCTAAATCCTGTTACAGAACTAATCATAAGCATTTTAATTAAAATGTTACCCCACACGGGGAAAATACAGGAAATAAATATTTCTATTCTAAATTTTGAAAATGTTTAAAGATGAACCTGCAAATTAAACAATAACAGTTAATTATTAGCAACAGCTAATGCTAAAGAAATGCTCAGTGCAGTTCCTGTTGTTTTCAGAGGAATGACGATAGAAAGAGATCAATTATGACAGGCATCTTTGTCAGATTTGTTTAACAAATATGTTTTGGCTTGAATTGATAATTTTGTATTTAAAATGTTCTCACACATGTATGAAGGAGTATTAGGCATTATATGCAGGATTCCAGGCTGTTGTCAATAAACCACTTTAGCCTCTTTTGATTTTGTAGTATTTTTTCTTTTGTAGTATTTTTTCCTTCTCATGTGAACAAAGGATAAAATACAGAAAACAGTGGATTATCAACATTCATCTCCATATTGTTTAAGAGGCTGTAGGTGTGGAATAAATGAGACTTTACTTTAAAAAATTATACTCAAACACATATCCTTTTATTAAAAATTTCCGGACCCCTCACGGTGAGGAAAGTTAACTAAGGTCCAAGCGGACCTTGGCTGATTTTAATTGAAGACCCCTGCATTACCTCAAGACATTTTTGTTAATGTAAAATATACCTCATTGTTATGTTCTATATAGACATGTTTCATTTATCTTTAAATAAAAAATTAAAAAATAATAATATTGTGACAGTTGTTTTCCCTTTGGTATCGAAAATGGTATCGATTATCGATATTTTTGAAGGTATCGTATCGAAGTTAGAAATTCCAGTATCGTGACAACACTACTAGTGAGTGTAAGGATGACTGGAGCTGTTCTGCTGCGAGTCAGTCAGTGGGAGGACAACTGGAGCTGCTCTGCTGTGAGTGTGTCAGAGCGGGAGGACGGCTTGTGTGTGAATGTTTTCCGAGTGAACCAGTGTAAAATTATATAAAAAACTAACTATTGTACCAAAACGGTACACATGTGTACAGAACCAAACGTGTGCTGTACCGAAACAATACACTACGTGTACCGTTACAACCATATGGGTCATATGGAACGTTCCTTGAGTGGGTCATATCATGTGTGTTACACTCACCCATGTGAGCTCTTCTTGTGCCTCAGCGCTTCTCCTTCCATCATCCACTGCAGAATCTTCTGGTTTCTTTCCATATCCTCCAGCTGCACCGGGGCCTCCAGACCCCGGCTGTTTTCTTCACCTTTGCCTGATGACTCAGTCTTCTTACAACCTCTCCTTGATAGTGTGCTTCCTTTACTACTGTAAAACCAAAACACAATACACTTTCCGTTAAGTGTAAAGACCAGAATGAAGGTTCATAATATCAGTGATTATGTACTGGCTCTGACCATGAATGAATCAGAAAATGGACCAAAACTATATAGATGTATGTGAACCTTGAGTTCATTCCTCCAGTCAGTGAACTCACCTGTAGCCCATGCCCTCCAGAGTACTGGCCCCAGCTCCATCTGCGTAGTTTCGACTCCTGCCCACTGGCTCTCCGTTCCACAGGAAGTTGGCCTGAGACCGAGAGCCTGCCTCTTCCTGTGCTTCTCTGCCTCTGTGATGATATGCCTGCTTGTGATGCATACCTGAAAAAATGCATAATCAAGTTAGTGTTGAATGAATGAATTATGGTCCCAAACCTTTTCTCTAAAGCCAACTTTTGACAATATAGGGAACATTGTAAGCCCCCCACTTCTCACAGCACCAGACCCCACCCCAAATGATTCAAACCAAATTTGTTTAGAAGATAAATTTGTACTTCTTCCGGTTCCGGTGAACGCAGTTGCTGAGGTGCCTATGCTTGTGTTTAATTTTAAATAAACAGATAAACAGGGGGGGTTGTTGGCCGGCGAGCCAACATTGGCAAACTGGTAATGGTGTTTGGGCTTGACGCCTGGCATAGCTCCACCTTCAGATCCATCTCATTCTTCAATAACAGCAAGAACAAAAAGAACGCAGTGAGCTAACTCACTAATGGGTGAGCTAATGTAAAGCTAATGGGTGTTGTGTGCTAGCAAAGACACTGAATGAAGGACGCTGGTTACAGCTGCTTTGATCAATAACATCTCATTGACAATATTGTTAACAATGGCACCTAAAAAGAGTATTGTTATAATGGAAAACAAACTGGAAGGCATTAAAGCACAGAACTTTTTAATCCAAGAAATAACAAAAATTTCAGACGCACTAAACTCTATAATGGACTTAATGTGTGACGAGCTAGAGAAACTAAATACAGAAATAGACCAGAATAACCGCCTATGAGTATCGTTTGACCGACATGGAACAATACACACAACTGAATGAGCTAATAATCACTGGGCTGGAAAGTAAACCACGGACCTACGTAAAAGCTGTGGTGCCAGAAAGGAAACCAAGCAAGAGGCTTAGAGCAACAGGTGGTTCGATAGATTAAAAAACAACAGCATCACTCTGGACACCCGGGATATAGAGGCCAGCCACACTTTGCCTTGCAAGGACAAGCAATACATTAATGAACACAAAGATAATTAAAGCAGCAAGCGGCGATAAAGGCCCTCGCCTCCCTTGAGACCGCAGAGACACATGCACTCGGAGGATTGCATTTCGTGCCTTAAAGCGTAAACTTCACGGTAATGTCAAATAACCGGGCCTGTGCTACTGCTTGAATCTTCTTCTGGCTGGAGCCTGCTTCATCACCTCGGGCCTGTGCTACTGCTGGGGCCTGCTACACCACCTTGTAATTTAGAGTTAAAGATCAGCTCCATGACCGATCATACTAAGTCCTAAAGGGGCGTATGGTTCACTAAATTTATTATGCTTAAGATAATTGATTTTAATTATTCTGAATGTGCATATGTCTCACTCCATGTTTTGTTTCTTTTCGTTTCAGGGACAGAGATGAATAGGCAGGGTCAGGCCGGAGCTCTGAGTCCGAATGGGTTGACCAGTTCATCTCCGGCATTTCTGAATTTTATTTGTTGTTTTGGAGTGATTCTGTGTCTCTGATTTATTGAATTTTGATGTACCAATGGATTCATCAGTTTTACTTTCTTGTCTCGGTCCCTATAGTGGTTACACTGCTAAAATAGTAACCCTGTTATACATTGATGTATTTATTGTCTTTAATTTTATGGTCAAACCTCCTCAAAAGTGAATTGACACCGCCTACGGCAGATGGGGTGGGCAGGAGAGCTTTCCCCAGCGATAGGTCATTTACCTCATGGTCAAATGTACTTAGGCTAGGTCAACTGCCTGCTGGGTTTTCGCTCCTGCCATAAAATACAATTCACACCCAAGCTAATATTTTGTTTTATGCTAATGTTTTATCAGCATAAAGAGGAGGAAGATGTCATAATAATTGTATATTAGATATTATGCTCTCACCTTTGCTCCAGTTCATGTGCTTATCCACAAACAAGTATGACTTCATGTCTTTAGCTATATCTCCTATTGGCGCCATGCTAATGTCTGTCTATTTTACACACATGTGTTTAGCTCATTTTGCCCAAGTTTGGTGTCTGTGGAATGAAGCAGCTATTTTTTGTTGTTTTTTAAAAGAGAGGTGTATTCTAAGTCGGTTCACATCTTCAATTCAAAATGGCCGCCTTCCCGTGTGTGATAGGGTGTGGTCCCCATTGGCTTTATTGTTCATAAGCCCATACTGGATGTGTGTACCAAATTTCATTTGCCTACGACAAACTAAAATTTTCACTTCCCATTGACATTTTCCAAATATTTGGCACGTTGCTATGGCAACACATTTATAGATAGGGGGTGGTTGTCATTGGCTTTTATGCTCGTCATGACTTAAGAGATGTGTGTACCAAATTTCATGTCTCTATGACAAACTAAATTCTTAGGTCCCATTATAAGTTTGTAGGGGGCGCTGGAGAGCCATTTCTAAAGATAACCCTTTTATAAATTTTTTGCCGGGCTTGAAGTCTGGGACCAATAAAAATGACTTTTTGTGCATGTTTACTGGGTCAAATTGAGGATCATTTTGCAACAAGACAAAGACATCACTTTGCACTACATCTAATCACTGTCAGGGACACTCTGTCCTGTACACTTAGTGACATGTACACGTAAACTGATTCACATCTATGACTGACAAGTCAGCTCAATACACGTCCATCCACGACCCTGGAGCTGAGAGGCGGGCATTATGTACATCTATAAAAGCTTCATGTGTTGTAAACATGTTAAGCAAATCACCATGTGATTTGGTTCATTCTTCCTAATACTAATTATTTTAACAAAAGGTCTCCACAATCCCTGGTTTTCCTGGGAGCTGTCTGAACTTTTGAAAATAATAGATTATGCCTGGGCTAAGGCGAGAAAATCAAAGTACTGGCTGGAGATTTGAGATGACTCAGGAATCGCTGCACCCCCCTGTTTAAAAAGGCAACATGTAAATATTACTTGTCTAAAAGTACAAGTTTACAAGTTCCAAAGGATTCTGAGGAGTTTTCTAAGACTCTAGCCTTGGCTCTGGAGGGGCCTCCTCTAAAAGGAAGGATTCCTGGCAATTGGGAAATGGCATTTATTTCCCAAAGAAATGGCTGCCTCTTCACAGACTCATTACGACCACAGCCACAAATGTATCAAAAAACAAATTGATAACTTTTTTGGCACACGTGTCTAGATGATACTCACCAAATTTGGAGCTGTTTAGATGAAAAGCCTTTAGACGCAAGGGGTGAGATTTAGGTGGTCACGCATTCCACCCAACATAGTAGATTTCCTGTTGAGTTTACGGTATGGCTGTAATAAATTCTGTTTGCCCTGAGGTGTCCTATGGATGTACCAAGTTTTGTATTTCTACATTGGAAAAAAATTACTTTCATTTTCCATAGGCCCAATGTATTTTGACTTTTCTAGGGGTCGTCATTTTTCATTCGTTTTTTTCGGGGACTTCAAATACATAAATTTTTTGCCGGGCGTGAATTTTGGGGCCAATAAATTTGACTTTTAGTTGCACGTTTACTGGGTCAATTTGAGAATCATTTTGCAGAAAAATTATGATTAAAAAAATATATAACTCGAACAAAAACGTCAAGAAAAACGCCTGTCTATTTTACACACATGTGTTTAGCTCATTTTGCCCAAGTTTGGTGTCTGTGGAATGAAGCAGCTATTTTTTGTTGTTTTTTTAAAAGAGAGGTGTATTCTAAGTCGGTTCACATCTTCAATTCAAAATGGCCGCCTTCCCGTGTGTGATAGGGTGTGGTCCCCATTGGCTTTATTTGCCGGGCTTGAAGTCTGGGACCAATAAAAATGACTTTTTGTGCATGTTTACTGGGTCAAATTGAGGATCATTTTGCAAAAAATAATCTGAGCAAAAACAATAGGGCTAAATATGTGCATTGCCAGAAAAGTCAACTGAGAAAGCAACAAGATACAACCAACTTGGACATCCAATTGCAGAGTGTTCATCAAACTTAACGGAACACCTGAGCAGACAAAAATACTTACGGGCCACATACTGGACAGATACAGTTATGCTCATAAAGCAGAATTTTAGATTTTTTTGGCCATTTTTTAGAGAATGTAAATTATAACACAGCAATCTTTCTTTCTCTCAATGTTAGTGGTTTGGTGAAGCCATTTATTGACAAATTGTTATTACGCTTTTTAAATCCCAATGACAAAAAAAAAACCCTCCGGGCTAATGAGTGCAAATTTTCCTACAGTATTTTTTGATTAATTCTGACCTCCTTATTGTGCATCTTGAAACAGCCACACCACTTTTTTTCGTAGAGTCCTGTATTTGAGTTTAAGTTATTTGTGGAGTTTTTTTTGCATCCCGTACAATTTTCCTGGCAGTTGTGGCTGACATGTTTACTTGAATTCCAATTCTTAGAGTTTTAACACTGCTGATTGAGATTCTCAATTCCTTGGCTATCTTCTAATCTCCCTTTCCTGTTTTATACCGTTCTATTACCTTTTCCTGCAGATCCTTTTGTAGCAACTATCCAGTCTTACCATTTTAGTCGCTTATGGTGCGGGGGGATCCTGGTTAAAACGCGCTTGACAAAAACAATGTCCAGACTGAGAGGACGTTTGGTGGTTTTCCGTTTATTGTATACAAACACAAAGTGGTAAATTAATGTAATAATAACGTCCAGTATCATATAATATTATATATATATATATATATATATATATATATATATATGGCAGCAGGATGGATGGATGAATATATCAGCTGTAATGAGTTGAAGGCCTGTAAGGATTTCAAGCGAGTATTGAAACAAAGCAAACAGATCCCATTTCACCATGAGAGAGGCTTGGCATGTAGAGGTGAAAATCTATTGTATTTTAGTCATTCTAAAGGTTAAACAAGGTTAAACTATATTTAGTATATGTAAATATAAATATTCTTCATTATACTTTTCAGAGGGCTAACATTTCTGTATTTAAAATCCTTTTTATTGATTTCATGTAATACTTAAGTTTTAAGATTTTCATTTTCAGGTTTTTATAAGCTCTGAGCCATAATCATCCAAATTATAACTTTTGCATGATATTCAATTTTTTTGAGTTTCACCTGTATGCATGCTTCTGTTGTTATTAATTTGTGTCCTTTCTGTCTTTCTTTATTTTAGAGGAAGCATTCCAGATGATGGTGGTGAACAAAGTGCTATGCCCACCCTACCTCCTCTCAAACAAGCAACACTACAGTGGCAAGAAAAGGTATGTGAACTGTTTGGAATTTCTAATTGGAGTCAGGTTTTAGCACACCTGGAGCCTGGTTAAGATAATAATATGTTTGGAGGTAGGGCTGGGCGATATGACGAAATATATCGTCTGGATGATAGAAAATGTCTATCGTTTTATATAAGGCTCTATCGTTTACGCCACGATAACGCGTTTACGGCAGAATTTTACGTCAAGATGCACCTCACGCCTCGGCATGCCCATGCACGCTGCAATACATAAACAAACATGGAGGAAGACGGTAGTACACGCGGTTCAGACCAGGGTAATTCTCAACAAGATGACCAGCCAACCCAAACCGAGGAGCTTGTACCTAAAAGAGGGGCGACTTCTGTTGCATGGACGTGGTTTGGATATAAGAAGACCGACGTACACCAGACAACAGTTGTTTGTAAAGTTTGCCGGCTCCCAGTGCCAACAACGGATTCCAACACTACAAATTTATTTTATCACCTGCGCAAGAACCACGAAAAAGAATACAGAGAGGGTCAACAAGCAAAAACTGCAAAAGCAGCGTCGCGTGGTGGCGTAAGCGCTCAAAACAAACTCCAGACACAGACGCTGCAACAGGCTTTTACGCGTGGCACACCATATAGCCATAGCTCCCGCAGATGGAAGGAGATCACTTCTGCTGTTGCAGAAAGGTTTTTTTTCACTTGTTGGATTTTGTAAAATTATATTGAGGCTTTAAATTTAAAAGGCTCCGTGTGTAGTATTTTATAACCAACATTTATTTTTAGGGGCTATGACAGCAGGCCTGTATTACTTTTGTTTGCTGCTACCATTCAAACTTGAAAAGGTTTTTTTTTTCACTTGTTGGATTTTGTAAAAAATATATTGAGGCTGACTTTGTGGCTGTTGCACTTTAAACTTTGAAGTTTACGTTTGGTATTTTGCCCTGCACCATGCTCTTTAAACCTCAGAGGTTTTATATCCAATAGGAATAGACAGGCCATTATCAATATTTGTGGTTGCTTTCTATTGCCTGCTCTATAAGAATACTACTTGGAAACATCTTTACACCCACATGATGCTGCAAGAGAAGTCTGGGTGGTGTTACTGTTAAAAGTTGGCTGCTGCTATATGTTGAAATATTTTAATGGCAGGTGTTAACATTACCAACAGTCTTGCTTGCAAAAAAGGTTCTAAATAAAATAAATTTAGTCCATACTACCTTTTTTGTTTTGTATATCATTTCAGACTGCATTTCCACATTGCAATTTTGTATAGACTATTCATAAACGGGGCGGCAGTAGCTCAGTGGTAGAGCGGCCGTCCTTCAACCGGAAGGTAGTAGGATCGATTCCCGCTCACCCCACAGTTCATACTGTCGTGTCCTTGGGCAAGACACTTAACCCACCTTGCCTTGGAGCGCTGTCCGGCAGCTGAACCGGTGTGGTCTGCAACCTCAGTGCGTCTTCTATGTATAAAAATGTAATAGGTTGCACCACCCTCTCACATTTCACTGCTGGTTATATATGCTGTATGTAATTTGGTATGTGACGAATAAAGTAATCTTAATCTTAAACTGGATTAACAGAAAAATTGCTATATCGTTATATCGTTATCTGGATATTAAATGAGCTATATCGGGATATGACATTTTGGCCATATCGCCCAGCCCTATTTGGAGGTGTGGCCTACAGCTACTTTGACTGATAAAAATCCCTCAAACCGTTAGAGTTTGCACTGCCCAGTGAGAACTCGCTTATGTGAGAAATGCCTCACCAAAAAGAGCTTTCAGAAGAGCAACAAACAAGAATTTTTGCTTTACATAAAGCTGGAAAGGGTTACAAAATTATTTTAAAGACTTTCACCAGTCTGCGGTTAGACATACAAACTACAAAGGGAGACGCTTTGGGACTATTGCAAAATAACACCAAGGGCACAACAAAGACACATCAATGAGGTAAATAAACAACCCTGAATAACAGCCAAAGATTTGAAGGCATCAAGTGGAACTGGCTAACATCTCTGTTCATGAGTTTACAACACTGAGTTTACAACACTGAACAAGCAGGGTGTCCACGGCAGGACACCATGAAGGAAGCCACTGCTTCCTAAAAAGAACATTGCTGCACGCCTGAAGTTTCCAAAAGAGCACATCTGGCGTAGAAAGGGACCAGCATAAGATTATGAAAACATCACCCCAACTGCAAAGTATGGTGGAGGAAAATGATTTGGGCCTGCTTTGCTTGCATTTGGCCTCAGACACCAACTTGTTTTTATTGCGCGCTCATTAAGCCCCGCTCGTTAAGTCCGCACAGAGCTGACTTGTCCCGGTACCGGTCTGTGCAGCAGTGGAGAGACACAGATGGTGAGTAAACGCCTTTTGCTAAAGTGAACTTATTTATGCTGCCACACCTCTGATTTGAATGAGGATGAGACTTTCTCAATATCAACGTCTGAACTCGTCGCCATGCTAGTAACCGTTAACAACAATTTGTTGAACACAAGTTTGCAGGAAACAGAGCAGCCTCTGTTGTTCAAAACATGTATCGCGATTCAATTAACATTTCAACCAACTGGAAACATCACATATGTTAATTGATTTTCAACCGGCTCACGATTAATCGTTACATGCTTACTCAGCTTGACAAACATTCGAGGCATTGTAAAACACAGAGCTGCGTTACCTTTGCTGCTGGCAGCAAGCAGGCTGTGGCCCGGGCCGCGGTGAGGGGGAAAGTGAGGAGGTCCAATCCCACCGTCGGGGGAGCGGGAGGATTTGGGAGGGCTGTGTCGTCCCCCTCCTAAGGTGCTGTTGGTTGCCCCTGGTGACTGGCAGACCGGTGTTTTCATGACGCGTTGCACATGCTCATCCAGGATAGACTCTGGGTCGTCATCATGAGAGTCCTCCATAGCTACCAGGCCGCCGTACGTGGCAACAGTGGCCGAGGTGGCAGCGGTCTCCGAGTATCGTGCGCCGTACAGAGGGGGGAAGGACGAGGGCAGGGGGAGTGGTATACTGTGGGAAGACGTGGACGTGATCATGGAGACGTCTGCATCATCCCCCTCTTCCTCCTGTTCATCGCAACAGAGGAAAGACATGCTCTTAAAAGACAAGCATAACAGATTAACAAAAACAAATCACATTCACACACTCATTTGTAGAAGGTGTTTATATTATTATTAATCATTATTTGGCCCGAGCCGGTGATGACCGGGAAGGCTTATTGTTTTTTTTTTTCTGCAAAATAATCCTCAATTTGACCCAGTAAACGTAAAACTAAAAGTCTTCAAGCCCGGCGAAAAATTTATGTATTTGTCCCCGAAAAAAAAAATACAAAAATGACTCAGTGGCGACCCCTAGAAAAGTCAAAATACATTGGGCCTATGGAAAATGAAAGTAAATTTTTCCAATGTAAGAAATACAGAACTTGGTACATCCATTGGACACCTCAGGGCAAACAGAAAAGTCAATGACAGTCACACCCTAAACTCAACAGGAAGTCCGCCATGTGGGGTGAAACGCGCATCCACTAAAATCACACCCCTTGCGCAAAAAGATGCAAATCATTGTGTTTTAATCTAAATGACCCTAAATTTGGTGAGTATCATCTAGACACGTGTGCCAACCAAAGTTGTGACTTTGTTTATGATATCTTATCGGGTATGGGTGTGGCAAGCCTGTAACGAGGTGGCCATTTTTGTGAAAATAAAATGTCTCTTAACTCTCAAACGCCTTCTCGGATCGAGTTGGACCCAAAAAGGCGTTTGTGCACATTCATGACCTGAACACAAAGATATGTAAATTAAAGCCGCAAGCGGCAATAAAGGCCCTCGCCTCCCTTGAGACCGCGGAGACACATGCACTCGGAGGATTGCATTTCGTGCTTTAAATCGATAACTTCACGGTAATGTTAAATAACCGGGCCTGTGCTACTGCTGGGGCCTGCTACACCACCTTGTAATTTAGCTGGAGATTTGAGATGACTTAGGAATCGCTGCACCCCCCCTGTTTAAAAAGGCAAAATGTAAATATAACTTGTCTAAAAGTACAAGGTTACAAGTTCCAAAGGATTCTGATGAGTTTTCTAAGACTCTAGCCGTGGCTCTTGAGGGGCCTCCTCTAAAGGAAAGATCCTGGCAATTGGGAAATGGCATTTATTTCCCAAAGAAATGGCTGTCTCTTCACAGACTCATTACGACCCCAGCCACAAATGTATCAAAAAACAAATTGATAAGTTTTTTGGCACACGTGTCTAGATGATACTCACCAAATTTGGAGCTGTTTAGATGAAAAGCCTTTAGACACAAGGGGTGCAATTTAGGTGGTCACGCATTCCACCCAACATAGTAGATTTCCTGTTGAGTTTACGGTATGGCTGTAATAAACTTTTCTGTTTGCCCTGAGGTGTCCTATGGATGTACCAAGTTTTGTATTTCTACATTGGAAAAATTTACTTTCATTTTCCATAGGCCCAATGCATTTTGACTTTTCTAGGGGTCGCCACTGAGTCATTTTTTGTATATTCTTTTCGGGGACTTCAAATACATAAATTTTTCGCCGGGCTTGAAGTCTGGGACCAATAAAAATGACTTTAAGTGTCACGTTTACTGGGTCAAATTGAGGATCATTTTGCAGAAAAATTATAATAAAAAAATATATACCAAATTATAATAAAAAAATATATAACTCGAGCGAAAACGACAAGAAAAACGCCTGTCTATTTTACACACATGTGTTTAGCTCATTTTGCCCAAGTTTGGTGTCTGTGGAATGAAGCAGCTATTTTCTGTTGTTTTTTAAAAAACAGGTGTATTCTAAGTCGGTTCACATTTTCAATCCAAAATGGCCGCCTTCCCGTGTGTGATAGGGTGTGGTCCCGATTGGATATTTTGTTCATAAGCCCATACTGGATGTGTGTACCAAGTTTCATTTGCCTACAACAAACTAAAATTTTCACTTCCCATTGACTTTTTCCACATTTTTGGGACGTTGCTATGGCAACACATTTATAGATAGGGGGTGGTTGTCATTGGCTTTTATGCTCCTCATGACATAAGAGATGTGTGTACCAAATTTCATGTCTCTATGACAAACTAAATTCTTGGGTCCCATTATAAGTTTGTAGGGGGCGCTTGAGAGCCATTTCTAAAGATAACATGCAAACATTGTGTTGCACTTATGACAACGAGCGTTGTCTGCATCAACTCTAGAGAACTGTAACCACACTTTGTAACGTTATGCTCTCTCCGCCATCGTCACTATTTGTATTAAGCGGAGGTTTTCGTAGTTGTGCGTGTGCGTGCGCCGCGCTCGTTGTGTTGTGTGTGTGACAGAGCGCTGTGACACACAGCCTCCGTGGCGCTCATGAGAGATCTCACAGACAAACGTCTTAATATGATCCACATTAAAAATGTTTGGTGAGATAAAATGTGCACGATAACATATTATTAAGCGAAAATACATAGTACATTATTTTTTTCCCCTCCAGTACCGAAAGCAGAACCGATAGAGTCAGCTCTTATTGATACTACGGTCTTTCATAATTTAGCCCCGGGGCCAGTTTAATACCGGGTTTCGGTACCCATCCCTAGTTGTTATTTGATGTTACCTGGGTCTAAAGCTGTTGTACAACAGAGTTACGGTAGGATCCAAACACTCTTTCTTGGTTTGTATAGATATCCTCTTTAGCAACATGATAAAAATAGTCTGTTATTCGCCTTTCTCTCAATGACTGGAGCTGAAACAGAACAAAACTAAGGGGCTGTCCACACGGAGACAAAAATCACTGTATCCATATACATTTTGTATCGTATTGGCCTTTCGTCCACACGGATCCGGTGTTTTGGGAGACTGAATCCGCTATTTTTTGAAACAGGGTTGTAAAGTGGATAAATCTTTCGACAACACCTTTGCGACACCCTTGCGGTGTCGTGTGTACAGCCAATCCGTATATTTTGTGAAAACGATGATGTCATCGCATCACGTGTCGGCCTCGTCACACGTAATAGCAACAACAATAATGGCGGACTACATGATTGAGTTCGTGCTGCAGAAGCTACTAAGCCTACTAGCTTTATTACAGCAAAATCTATTGCTTCTATGCAGTTGTGGTGAGCAACAAGCGATAATGGACAACACCATACGCCACATGCTCTTAGATCCACATGAAGAGAACCAGGAGAGCAACCTGGAGAAAATGAATGGAGAGAGAATTTCCGCATGTCCAAAGCACTCAGAACTCAGTCCGTATATTGAAGAGCAAACAACAAACATGAGGGCACCAATTACTACACTCTAAATATATGACTGCAACAATTTGAGAACTTGTTTTTATTAGAAAATAAATATTTAGGTCTTCGTCTTCTTCTGCAGCGCGCAAGGTTATGCGCATGCTCAAAGTCTTCTTCTCCGTGTATAGTGTATATCTGTGGCAGAATTACAGCGCCCCATACTGGTCGGGCATATATACTACATCGTTTTCAGCCGGCCGTGTGTACGCAGATATTTTCTTGAGACGACGCCGTCTCAAGATCGGATAGGGGATGCACTGGCTTCGTGTGGACATAGCCAAAGACACTGTCATTGAAGCAAAAGATTTTATCTGCCGTTTGAAGATAATGTCAGAGAAAAACAAAGCATGCCACGAGGAGACAGAACAAAAGATCACACAGTTTAACTTCCAGACCCAAAGCCAGATCCAGTCTGTGATTTAATAGTTAAGAAAAATGAATTAATTTAATTCCATGCTTCATCTAATTTCTTAACATACAGGCCAGGCCACAAGAAACATGAGTTTGTTAAGCTAAGTGTCATTATTGATTATGGATATGAAAAAAAAAAAAAAAAAAAGTCAGCCCTGCGACTAACTGGCCACTCTCCAGGGTGTACCCCGCCTCAGGCCCAAAGCTGCTGGGATAGGCTCGAGTCACCCGAGACCCCTAACGGGACTAAGCGGTAGAAAATGAATGAATGATGTGAAAAAATAAAAAAAATAAAATAATCGCATAAATAACTGAAATTACAATATTGGTTAAAAATAAATTTGCCATTTAATTATTTTCCAAAATCATACAGCCCTATTGTCTAATCACGTCTACTGTAGTGACAATACTAGTGTAAAATTATTTTTTGAGTTTGATTCGATACCTGGCTTGAGTATCACGATACCCATCCTAGAACGATACCTTAACGTCAGCTTGAAACATCTAATTATAGGAAAAATTAAATGCTAAAGTTCTCTCTTTCTCCTGCCAAGCTTTTGAGCTCTGACTGTATAATTCTGTAATATGCCAATTTTTACTTCAGCCAGGGATCATAACATGGTTAGAATATATAAGTCTTATTCCCCAAAGAGAATGTGTGACTAAAATTTCCCACTCAGCTCTGGTCTATAAGTACAAATTTACATTTACATTTAGTCATTTAGCAGACGCTTTTATCCAAAGCGACTTACAATTACCAGTGTTACATTTACAGTTGACGCTTTCATTCAAAGCGACTTACCTTAAGGTTCCATTCACCAGTGTTACAGCTGGAACACCACTGGAGGCAACTGGGGTTAAGTGTCTTGCCCAAGGACACAACAGTATGAACTGTGGGGAGAGTGAGAATCGAACCACCTACCTTCCGGTTGAAGGACGACCGCTCTACCACTGAGCCACTGCCGCCCAGTAAGAGGCAAATGCCAATGACAGTCAGATTAAAACTACATTCAAATGCATATTTTAATGACACACTAAACTGTTTAACGTCATCAGTTTTTACCGTCGCTGTTGCTCGTTAACTATGCAAATTTGCCAACTCGGCAATATGTGCACTTAGACAAGCCTAAAGAAGCCTCTGTCACTGCCAGAGTCTCAGGACACACAAGCACACCCGAGATAAACTATTCTTTATTATCTGTACTCTGTCAACACTATAATAAAACCAACAAAGCCTCCTGTGTTGCATTACCTTGTTAAGAGAAGCCTGTTATCTTTCAGTCACTAATTCGTTGAAAAACTATTTACATTTTTGGCTTTTTCTGAACAGACGTCTTGTATTTCCTGTAAAGTTTAGTTTGTCTGTAATAAGCCTTTTCTGAGAGTGAGCTGTGGTACTGTCACAGTTCTGTCAGACCCAAATGCAGTCCTGGTTTATAACTCTTCGGTTGAAGGCTACAGCTCGTCTGCGCGCTCATCCGCTAATTAGTTGCTATTAGACCCGCTGTTATATTGTAACGTTATTGCAAAAATACAGACCTGTAAACACACTTTTGTGTCAAATATAAGCTACCAATCAATCAATACAAGACGTGGTTTGGGTTTTTGACACAAACGTGCCCTCAACAGAGACTAAAAGGACACAGCTCACGCTAAACTGCAGCTTCCATTGCACTCACTCCTTTCACTCAGCCCCAGTGAGGCATGACACAACAGAAACTACAGTAAAGAAGTAATATGGAATAGCAGCCTGTCTGTGGTTTGCTATCAATCACAAATATATGTACATATGAAATACAATATCAGCACATTACATGGCACTGTAGACCAGTTCTAAAAAATAATTTAGCATTACCTTTCTTTTATTATCTTTCAAAAAGTCTATCAACATGAAGTTGTGATGTAAATTCCCTCACCTTTTTTCCCTGTGTTTTGGTGATGTTGGAATGTTTGTTTTTGACTTAAATAAGTACAATAGATAAAGAACACAATGGCCACTCACCAGTCGTACTCTCTTGAGCCTCTCTTCGAGTCTCTCCTGAGCCTCTCGCTCTCGAAGAACTGTCTCCAGCTTGCTGATAAGTGCAGCTGCAAACCTCTCTGGCTCTACGTGGATGTCTTTTGGCATGCGGTACATGCGCTACACAGAAAACAAGAGCTCATACTTAGACAGTTACCTCAGTTCAACTCAATACTTTGTCATTGTTAAAATAACAAGATTTCATTAGAGCCTTAACCACAACAGGCATACAATAATTGCAAGATAACAAGCACGTTCCCAAAAAGTGCAAACATTATAATAAACAATTGTCAGCATAAGACACAATTGTTCAATTCCATTAACAAGACAGCAAATGTTGTAAAGAGTTACAAAATCTTAATGTGCAAAACGCATTTAAAGTGAAACAAATTCCTATGCACAGCTCTGTCAGTCTTTGATGAGGGAGAGAGTCGAGTGAGTCCAGTTCACAGTTACATTTCATTTAGTAGACGCTTTTATCCAAAGTGACTTACATTACATTACCAGTGTTACAGTCACTGGAGGCAAGGTGGGTTAAGTGTCTTGCCCAAGGACACAACGACAGTATGAACTGTGGGGAGAGCGGGAATCGAACCGCCTACCTTCGGGTTGAAAGACGACCGCGCTACCCACTGAGCTACTGCCGCCCAGTTCTTGCAGTTGTGTGGAATATGGGGCATAGAGTGTGGTGTTAGGTGTTAGGCAGGAGGGGTCTGACTAACCAAATATAATTGATTGCATTTTACAGAAGCTCTTACAGAAACTTACAGGTATATGAGGTAGAGGAACACGTCCATTTGCTTTGGCACTTTCATGCATCTCTTTCCGATGCTGCTTTCTAAATCTGTACGGAGGAATTCCATCTCTGCACAAAAATAAAGCACAGCTTAAAATGAAGCACATTTGGCATGAATAATGAATGAAAGTCATACGACTATACTCACATACTACTGTCAGTCAGGGACATGGTGTCTGCATCACTGGACATGCTCTGTTGCTCACTGTCATTGGCACTTGTTGCTGGAGCGCGGGCATAGCCCAGGTTTGCGTAGTATGGGTTCACAGGCTCTCTCCAGGGTCTGAGGGCAACAGCACACATTTAATTAACTTTATAATCTCTCTTTAAGCATTCATTTAACTAGGTATGTTATTAGGAATTTGTTCTAATTAACACAAAACAAAAGTAAAGGGGAGCAGTCTATCTACTTACAGACCTCAGTAAGGATTATCATAACATCGGGAAGTCACTATTATTTACACAGACATAAGATGAATCAAACCGCTGTAATGGGAGCCACAGATATATACAAATTAGATACATTCAATAACAAACCTGGTATTAGCCTGGCATTTGGCATATATGTAATGAATATGTTATTTAATAATGTCTGCTGTGCATTTTTCTTGTATTTACATACAATAATGGAATAGAAAAATACAAAATCAGCTTTATTTCAATGATCCAGAGCTTTGTCCAGAGCATGTCAAACCTTGATAAATATGGGGATTTTTCTCAGTGTGTTGAATTTGAATGTGTAGATTATTGTTCCGTTATAGGTAATGACAAAACCAGTCCCATGTTTTTGTATTAATTGAAGACTTTCAATTTTGTATTCTAAGATAAAACTACAAATTTTTAATAAACAATGTTTAAACACTCTGCTTTTAAAAATGCCAGGTTAAAGTGGACAGATGACACCAGAACAGTGGTTTGTACCTGTACTCCCTGGTGTCAGGCCTCCTCCTGCCCGTTGAGGCTCTCTGAGGAGCAGTCTGCAAGAGCAGGCTGTGAGTCAGTCTGCTGGCCGGTGTATCTAAACCCTCTTCATCTTTGTCCTCCTCAGCCTCCTTTCCTCCTCCACACCTGCACACAACAGTTCAGGCAATGACTAAAACACTGGCCATTAGGTAAAAAACAAAACACTAAACTGTATTAAAGTAGGTCCCACCTCCACTCTTCGTTCTCGGTCAGAGTGGGTAGATATCCGGGCACAGCTTTGGCCGTCCCTGACGTGGGGCTCTGGTCGTTGGGGTTGGGCTTTGGGCTCTCCCCTCCAGTGCGTGTGTACTCCAGGTACAGGTCTGATTTCAGGAACAAAGGGTAGGTATTCTCCTCCATCATGCCTTGGATCTCTGTCTGGGCCTGGAATGCACAAATTCATGTCACATATTCCCACAACGCAGCCTCTCAGAGAATAACAAAACAGGTAGACTCATTTGTCTTTGCTGGTAATAGCTTCTTGATTGGATTAAATGTGCTGCTATCTCCTACAGTTTAAAGAGGGTTTATTTTGTTCGGTTATCTGGTTCTGTTCATTATTGTTCATAATTAAGGTAGGTGAACATCACACACACACACACACACACACACACACACACGCACGCACACACACGCACACACACGCACACACACGATCCGAGATATGTAATACCGAGCCGCAAGCACTTTAGTGAAGTAGAGTTGCCGCGGTTGTATGGAGAACGCCGACGATAAATTGAAGCGGAGCTTCGCGATGCTTTAAACTTCTCAACAACTGATTTGTGGACGAGCCGAACTACACAGCCATATATGAGCTTAACAATCCACTTCATCAAAGACTGGACATTAGGCTTGGGCGGTATTACGGTAATATCGTATACCACGGTATCTAAAGATAGCAACGGTATCAGTTTCAATACCGTCATATTTAAGCGCCAAAGTCGCACGAGCAACTTAACAGGAAAAAACAGCCGCTACTTCCGGTTTATGTGCTAAATTATGCTTCCACTCCCTTCCACCAGAGGTCAGACACCCTGTACTTTGTTTCTAGTCCACCACTACCATGTGTAGAAGAAGACCTCAAAGACGTCTCAGTGGGAGTGACAGAACGGCTCAATGGAAGCCTCATTCTCTACAGCTGATAAACATGAAAATGACAAATAAAAATACACCTGTGATGAAGTTTTGGTATTAGTAATGGCTGACTCTGATTCTGAGGAGAACATCTACCTTTAGAGTCTTTTCAGCCGAGTGAAAGTGAGAATGAGCGAGAGTGAGTGCGTGTGTAACTTGGACAGCGGCGCCGCTGCTCGTGCCTTTCTCAGCGTCTCTCATAAAGCACACGCTGTTTTTCCCACATTTTGCCAAACATCAGTGAAAGAAACGGGAGGAAAACTAGTCGCTCTGGCCGCGTAGTAAAGGGCGGTTGGGAAGGAAGCCGTGAGCACGTAGCACCTGCAGCTTTACCTTTAGCACCTGCAGCTTTACCTTTAGCACCTGCAGCTTTACCTTTAGCACCTGCAGCTTTGCCTTTAGCACAGTTGATAGAAGCCGGGGCGGGTGTACTGCCATGGCCGCGGTAGTGCCGGGGGTGTCGGGAATAATGCTTCTATTGACAGCTGTTTGGGACAAAACGTGTTGGTCATCCTGACACTTTACCCAGTCGAGGAGGCGAGGCAGGGGTAAACATAGTCAGCGCAAATGCGCTAATCAAAGCAGCGATCGTAATAAAAGTGATGGCTGTGTGCTGTGCTTCATGAGAGGTCCCACACTCTAAAAAACTACTAAACTGTTCTGGATGTTTATGTTCATTTAATTCTGTTTGACTCTTGTATTTGCACTTTTTATAAACTGCTATTTGTTGCTAATAAAAGTTGTTTATATTGTTGTGCATGTTATTTTGTTATTGTTTCAGTATTAGTGTTTGGTATTCAGTTTCTGAACAGTTTAGGCACAAGCCAACAGTTTGGTGACGCTGTCTGAGCCTTACGTCATATTTTTTTTTATTAATTATTCACGGTAATACCGTATACCGAGGTAAAATAGGGAGGAGGTTTGACGGTATCAAAATTTGGATACCGCCCAAGCCTACTGGACATTGTGCAGTAGATGTCTGCAGACTTCCTATTTTCCCGAGAATCACACGGGAGAGATGATAGCTCAAAGCTTAAAGGAAGCGCTTCAGTCATGGGAATTGCGAGAGGATCATCAAGTCTGTGTCACAACTGATAATGCAACGAACAACATCAAAGCGCTGCAACTAAATGACTGGACGCGGTTACAGTGTTTTGCTCATCGTTTTCATTTAGCCATTGGTAAGTGTCTAACAGAAATTAATAACAATAATAGTTTTATAATTCTTTATGACTTTTATTTTTGTTTTTATTTTATTATTTATACATCCTGTTATTAGGAAGTACCTATGTTGTTAATCTTAATAAATCTTAATTATAGAGATAAACGTTTTAAACATTTTTAAATGGATGCTACTTGTCTTATGTAATTTGTCAGCTATTGCTACATTATGTTTACACATTGATATCTACCCTTTTAAATCTATTTATATAGAGAGAGGTGTAAAAGTGCCCCAAGTTGACTGCGCAATTGGGGTGTGCAAGAAAATTGTGAGTGCCTTCTCAAACACTTGGAAAAGACAGGGTGAACTGGCCATATAATGACACGCAGCTCACAGGGACATTAAGGTGAACATTCTTGACTATTTGAATGAAAAATATGCAGATGAATCCACCCAGGAGCTGCTTGACATGGCTTCCCTTCTCGACCCTCGCTTCAAAACCACATACATAAATGCAGAACGAGTGGACTACATAAAGACCAGAGCTGCAGCAGAGATGGAGAGTCTTGCAGCTGATCCAAAAAGGCCTGTCGAGGGAGTCTCAGTGCCACTAGCTGAAGATGCTGGAGAAAATTCAGAATGTCCTGCTAAAAATTTATTTGATTTTTTTTTGTTGTTTTTCAATGTTTCAAAAAGAGTTAAAATTTATTTTGCTCAGGAAGTGTTTACAGTTGTTTTTTTTTTGTTTTTTTAGAACAAGCGTTTAGATTCTGACATTTTCCCAAAATGTTTACATTTTGATACTTTGTGCAAAATTTGTTTTATGTTACTGAAGTTTAATTTATTTCAATGCTCCAAGAAAGTATTAATAATCTGTTCTAATATTAATAAAAAGTCTGTTCTCTTTAAACTACACACATGTGGCCTATTTATTGTTATGGTGAGGTTGATCTAGAAGTTCACTCATTCACCTCTAATGCTCTAAATAAAAGAAAAATTAATAAAATAAGATGAGAAAGCCTTGTCTTTATTTTTAAAGTGGTATTTAATATATTAAGCAAAGTCCCTTTTGTTGATTTACCTAAAAAATTATTATTCCGTGATATATACCGCTACCATAAAATAAAATAACTTATTCCGTGAAATAAATTTTTGGTCATTCCAGTACCCTTCGGTCAATGAAAGAAAAACTCACAATGGTCACAGAAAAAACTTTATTCTGACAAAAGTAATAATAAATTAAAGCCGCAAGCGGCGATAAAGGCCCTCGCCTCCCTTGAGACCGCGGGGACACATATATTCGGAGGATTGCATGTCGTGCTTTAAAGCAAATTTGGAGCCGTTTAGATGAAAACACTTTAACACACAAGTGTACGATTTAGGTGGTCATGTATTCCACCCAACATTTTCTGTTGAGAAGGATCCTGGCAATTGGGAAATGGCATTTATTTCCCAATAGTTGCCTCTTCACAGACTCATTACGACCACAGCCACAAATCTATCAAAAAACAAATTGATAACTTTTTTTTGCAGACGTGTCTAGATGATACTCACCAAATTTGGAGCTGTTTAGATGAAAAGCCTTTAGACACAAGGGGTGCATTTTAGGTGGTCACGCATTCCACCCAACATAGTAGATTTCCTGTTGAGTTTACGATATGGCTGTAATACATTTTCCTGTTTGCCCTGAGGATGTTTCATTTTTCTACGTTGGAAAAAAGTTACTTTCACTTTCCATAGGCCCAATGTATTTTGACTTTTGTAGGGTCGCCACTGGGTCATTTTTCATATTTTTTTGACTTCAAATACATAAATTTTTTGCCGGGCTTGAAGTCTGGGACCAATAAAAATGACTTTTAGTTGTTCGTTTACTGGGTTAAATTGAGGATCATTTTGCAGAAAAATTATGATAAAAAAATATATACCGAATTATAATAAAAAAAAATATAACGATCAAAAAAGTCTAGAAAAACACTTGTCTCTTTTACATACATGTGTTTAGCTCATTTTGCCCAAGTTTGGTGTCTGTGGAATGAAGCAGCTTTTTTCTGTGTACTTTTAAAAAAGAGGTGTATTTTAAGTCGGTTCACATTTTCAATTCAAAATGGCCGCCTTCCTGTGTGTGATAGGGTGTGGTCCCCATCGGCTTTTTTGTTCATAAGCCCATACTGGATGTGTGTACCAAGTTTCATTTTTCTACGTTGGGAAAAAGTTACTTTCACTTTCCATAGGCCCAATGTATTTTGATTTTGTAGGGGTCGCCACTGAGTCATTTTTATTTTTTTGACTTCAAAAACATACCATTTTCGCCGAGTTTGAAGTCTGGGACCAATAAAAATGACTTTTTGTGCATGTTCACTGGGTCAAATTTAGGATCATTTGGTCACAATAAAGATAAAAAAATCCGAAAAAAACAATAGGCCCTCCCGGCCATCACCGGCTCGGGCCTAATAAAAATTCTATGAACGTTAACCAATAAAAGTCAGACATTGCTTTTCAACCATGCTTCAACGGAATTATTTAAAAAAATAAACTCATGGAACAGGCCTGGACAAAATTGTTGGTACCCCTAGACTGTAAATAATGTGACCAAATGGACATGTTAATTCAAGGTGTGTGCACTAATTAGCATCACAGGTGTGTACAATCTTGTCTAATCAGTCAGTGGGCCTATTTATAGGGCTTCAGGTAGTCACTGTGTTGTCTGGTGACATTGTGTGTACCACACTCAACATGGACCAGAGGAAGAGAAGGAAAGAGTTGTCGCAGGAGAATAGAAAGAAAATTAAAGCCGCAGCGCGATAAAGGCCCTCGCCTCCCTTGAGATCGGACACATGCACTGGAGGATTGCATTTTGCTTTAAAGCGTAAACTTCACGGTAATGTCAAATAACCGGGCCTGTGCTACTGCTGGGGCCTGCTACACCACCTTGTAATTTAGAGTTAAAGGTCTCCACAATCCCTGGTTTTCCTGGGAGCTGTCTGAACCTTTGAAAATAATAGATTATGCTTGGGCTAAGGCGAAAAACAAAGTACTGGCTGGAGATTTGAGATGACTCAGGAATCGCTGCACCCCCTGTTTAAAAGGCAAAATGCAAATATAACTTGTCTAAAAGTACAAGGTTACAAGTTCCAAAGGATTCTGAGGAGTTTTCTAAGACTCTAGCCTTGGCTCTGGAGGGGCCTCCTCTAAAGGAAGGATCCTGGCAATTGGGAAATGGCATTTATTTCCCAAAGAAATGGCTGCCTCTTCACAGACTCATTACGACCACAGCCACAAATGTATCAAAAAACAAATTGATAACTTTTTTGGCACACGTGTCTAGATGAAACTCACCAAATTTGGAGCTGTTTAGATGAAAAGCCTTTAGCACAAGGGGTGCGATTTAGGTGGTCCACGCATTCCACCAACATAGTAGATTTCCTGTTGAGTTTGCAGTATGGCTGTAATAAACTTTTCTGTTTGCCTGGTGTCCTATGGATGTACCAAGTTTCATTTTCTACGTTGGAAAAAGTTACTTTCACTTTCCATAGGCCCAATGTATTTTGACTTTTGTAGGGGTCGCCACTGAGTCATTTTTCGTATTTTTTTTTTTGGGAACTTCAAATACATAAATTTTTCGCAGGGCTTGAAATCTGGGACCAATAAAAATGACTTTTAGTTGTACGTTTACTGGGTTAAATTGAGGATCATTTTACAGAAAAATTATACTAAAAAAAAATATACCAAATTATAATAAAAAAATATAACTCGAGCAAAAAGTCTAGAAAAACACTTGTCTCATTTACATACATGTGTTTAGCTCATTTTGGTTTGGTGTCTGTGGAATGAAGCAGCTATTTTCTGAGTTCTTTTAAAAAGAGGTGTATTTTAAGTCGGTTCACATTTTCAATTCAAAATGGCCGCCTTCCGTGTGTGATAGGGTGTGGTCCCCATTGGCTTTTTGTTCATAAGCCCATGCTGGATGTGTGTACCAAGTTTTATTTGCCTACGACAAACTAAAATTTCCACTTCCCATTGACTTTTTCACATTTTTGGGGCGTTGCTATGGCAACACATTTATAGATAGGGGTGGTTGTCATTGGCTTTTATGCTCGTCATGACATAAGAGATGTGTGTACCAAATTTTATGTCTCTATGACAAACTAAATTCTTGGGTCCATTATAAGTTTGTAGGGGCGCTGGAGAGCCATTTCTAAAGATAACCCTTTTATTTACATATTTTTTGTTCAGGTCATGAATGTGCACAAACGCCTTTTTGGGTCCAACTCGATCCGAGAAGGCGTTTGAGAGATAGAAGGCGTTTTATTTTCACAAAAATGACCACCTCGTTACAGGCTTGCCACACCAATACCCGATAAGATATCAACAACAAAGTCACAACTTTGGTTGGCACACGTGTCTAGATGATACTCACCAAATTTGGGGCCATTTAGATTAAAACACAATGATTTGCATCTTTCTGCGCAAGTGCGATTTTAGTGGCATGCGTTTCACCCCACATGGCGGACTTCCTGTTGAGTTTAGGGTGTGACTGTCATTGACTTTTCTGTTTGCCCTGAGGTGTCCTATGGATATACCAAGTTTCATTTTCTACGTTGGAAAAAGTTACTTTCACTTTCCATAGGCCCAATGTATTTTGATTTTGTAGAATTCGCCACTGAGTCATTTTTCGTATTTTTTTCTGCGACTTCAAATACATAAATTTTCGCGAGCTTGAAGTCTGGGACCAATAAAATGACTTTTAGTGCATGTTCACTGGGTCAAATTTAGGATCATAGGTCGACAAGAAAGATAAAAAAAAAAAAAAAAAAAAATCCGAGCAAAAACAATAGGACCTCCCGGCCATCACCGGCTCGGGCCTAATTATAGACAAGCATGGTAAAGGTAAAGGCTATAAGACCATCTCCAAGCAGCTAGATGTTCCTGTGACTACAGTTGCACATACTGAATTATTCAGAAATTTAAAATCAAAGAGACGGATAATCCGAATGGTAACAAAAGAGCCCAGAAAGACTTCTAAAGAGATCCAAGGTGAACTCCATGCTCAAGGAACATCAGTGTCAGATCGCACCATCCGTCGTTGTTTGAGCCAAAGTGGACTACATGGGAGACGACCAAGGAGGACACCATTGTTGAAAACAAATCATAAAAAAGCTAGACTGGAATATGCCAAACTACATGTTGACAAGCCACAAAGCTTCTGGGAGAATGTCCTATGGACAGATGAGACAAAAATGGAACTTTTTGCCAAGGCACATCAGCTCTATGTTCACAGACGGAAAAATGAAGCGTATCAAGAAAAGAACACTGTCCCTACTGTCAAACATGGAGGAGGCTCTGTTATGTTCTGGGGCTACTTTGCTGCATCTGGCACAGGGTGTCTTGAATCTGTGCAGGGTACAATGAAATCTGAAAACTATCAAGGGATTCTAGAGAGAAATGTGCTGGCCAGTGTCAGACAGCTTGGTCTCAGTCGCAGGTCATGGGTCTTGCAACAGGACAATGACCCAAAACACAGCTAAAAACACCCAAGAATGGTTAAGAGGAAAACATTGGACTATTCTAAAGTGGCCTTCTATGAGCCCTGACCTCAATCCTATTGAGCATCTTTGGAAGGAGCTGAAACATGCCGTCTGGAAAAGACACCCTTCAAACCGGAAATAACTGGAGCAGTTTGCTCATGAGGAGTGGGCCAAAATACCTGCTGAGAGGTGCACAATCTCATTGACAGTTACAGGAATCGTCTGATTGCAGTGATAGCCTCAAAAGGTTGTGCAACAAAATATTAAGTTAGGGGTACCACCAATTTTGTCTAGGCCTGTTCCATGAGTTTATTTTTTTAAATAATTCCGTTGAAGCATGGTTGAAAAGCAATGTCTGACTTTTATTGGTTAACATTCATAGAATTTTTATTAGGCCCGAGCCGGTGATGACCGGGAGGGCCTATTGTTTTTCTCGGAATTTTTTTATCTTTCTTTCGACCTAGGATCCTAAATTTGACCCAGTGAACATGCACGAAAAGTCATTTTTATTGGTCCCAGACTTCAAGCTCTGAAAAATGTATGTATTTGAAGTCGCTGAAAAAATTACGAAAAATGACTCAGTGGCGACCCTACAAAATCAAAATACATTGGGCCTATGGAAAGTGAAAGTAACTTTTTCCAACGTAGAAAAATGAAACTTGGTACATCCATAGGACACCTCAGGCAAACAGAAAAGTCAATGACAGTCACACCTAAACTTAACAGGAAGTCCGCCATGTGGGGTGAAACGCGGCCACTAAAATCGCACTTTGCGCAGAAAGATGCAAATCATTGTGTTTTAATCTAAATGGCCCCAAATTTGGTGAGTATCATCTAGACACCGTGTGCCAACCAAAGTTGTGACTTTGTTGTTGATATCTTATCGGGAATGGGTGTGGCAAGCCTGTAACGAGGTGGCCATTTTGTGAAAATAAAACGTCTCTTAACTCTCAAACGCCTTCTCGGATCGAGTTGGACCCAAAGGCGTTTGTGCACATTCATGACCTGAACACAAAAATATGTAAATAAAAGGGTTATCTTTAGAAATGGCTCTCCAGCGCCCCTACAAACTTATAATGGGACCCAGAATTTAGTTTGTCATAGAGACATGAAATTTGGTACACACATCTCTTATGTCATGACGAGCATAAAAGCCAATGACAACCACCCCTATCTATAAATGTGTTGCCATAGCAACGTCCCAAATATTTGGAAAAAGTCAATGGGAAGTGAAAATTTTAGTTTGTCGTAGGCAAATGAAACTTAGTACACACATCCAGCATGGGCTTATGAACAAAAGCCAATGGGGACCACACCTATCACACACGGGAAGGCGGCCATTTTGAATTGAAAATTTGGTCCGACTTAGAATACACCTCTTTTTAAAAAACAACAAAAATAGCTGCTTCATTCCACAGACACCAAACTTGGGCAAAATGAGCTAAACACATGTATGTAAAATAGACAAGTGTTTTTCTAGACTTTTGCTCGAGTTATATTTTTATTACAATTCGGTATATATTTTTTTATTATAATTTTTCTGCAAAATGATCCTCAATTTGACCCAGTAAACCAACAACTAAAAGTCATTTTTATTGGTCCCAGACTTCAAGCCAGCGAAAAATGTATGTATTTGAAGTCCCCGAAAAAAAACGAAAAATGACTCAGTGGCGACCCCTAGAAAAGTCAAAATACATTGGGCCTATGGAAAGTGAAAGTAACTTTTTTCCAACGTAGAAAAATGAAACTTGGTACATCCATAGGACACCTCAGGGCAAACAGAAAAGTCAATGACAGCCACACCCTAAACTCAACAGGAAGTCTGCCATGTGGGGTGAAACACATGGCCACTAAAATCGCACCCCTTGCGCAAAAAGATGCAAATCATTGTGTTTTAATCTAAATGGCCCCAAATTTGGTGAGTATCATCTAGACACGTGTGCCAACCAAAGTTGTGACTTTGTTGTTGATATCTTATCGGGTATGGTTGTGGCAAGCCTGTAACGAGGTGGCCATTTTTGTGAAAATAAAACGTCTCTTAACTCTCAAACGCCTTCTCGGATCGAGTTGGACCCAAAAAGGCGTTTGTGCACATTCATGACCTGAACACAAAAATATGTAAATAAAAGGGTTATCTTTAGAAATGGCTCTCCAGCGCCCCCTACAAACTTATAATGGGACCCAAGAATTTAGTTTGTCATAGAGACATGAAATTTGGTACACACATCTCTTATGGCATGACGAGCATAAAAGCCAATGACAACCACCCCCTATCTATAAATGTGTTGCCATAGCAACATCCCAAATATGTGGAAAAAGTCAATGGGAAGTGAAATTTTTAGTTTGTCGTAGGCAAATGAAACTTGGTACACACATCCAGCATGGGCTTATGAACAAAAAAGCCAAAGGGGACCACACCTTATCACACACGGGAAGGCAGCCATTTTAAATTGAAGATGTGAACCGACTTAGAATACAATCTCTCTTTTAAAAAACAACAGAAAATAGCTGCTTCATTCCACAGACACCAAACTTGGGCAAAATGAGCTAAACACGTGTGTAAAATAGACAGGCGTTTTTCTTGTTGTTTTTGCAACATAGTAGATTTTCTGTTGAGTTTACGACCACCTAAATCGTACACTTTGTGCTAAAGGCTTTTCATCTAAACAGCTCCAAATTTGCTTTAAAGCACGACATGCAATCCTCCGAATATATGTGTCCCATGGTCTCAAGGGAGGCGAGGGCCTTTATCGCCGCTTGCGGCTTTAATTTATTATTACTTTTGTCAGAATAAAGTTTTTTCTGTGACCATTGTGAGTTTTTCTTTCATTGACCGAAAGGTACCAACATTTTTGTCCATGTGTGTGTGTGTGTGTATAATACTGCAGACTTTTAGCTTTATTTTGAGGGTATTTACATCCAAACCAGGTGAACGGTGTGGGAATTAAAACAGTTTGTATATGTGCCTCCCACTTTTTAAAAAGGGACCAAAGGTAATGAGACACTTGGTTGCTCAATGGCCAGGTGTGTGTTATTCCCTCATTATCCCATTTACAAGGAGCAGATAAAAGGTTTAGAGTTCATTTCACGTGTACTATTTGCATTTGGAAACTGTTGCTGTCAACTCTCAAAATGAGATCCAAAGAGCTGTCACTATCAGTGAAGCAAGCCATCATTAGGCTGAAAAAACAAACCCATCAGAGTGAGAGCAAAAACTTTAGGTGTGTCCAAATCAACTGTTTGGAACATCCTTAAAAAGACAGAATGCACCGGTGAGCTCAGCAACACCAAAAGACCCGGAAGACCACAGCCAAACAACTTTGGTGGATGACCGAAGAATTCTTTCCCTGGTGAAG
Organism: Perccottus glenii; assembly: GCA_024416835.2. NCBI lineage: Eukaryota > Metazoa > Chordata > Actinopteri > Gobiiformes > Odontobutidae > Perccottus > Perccottus glenii. The sequence continues at coordinate 3,699,325 of CM044549.2, read as the reverse complement.
AAAACCCTTCACAACAGTTGGCCAGACACTCTCCAGGAGGTAGGTGTATGTGTGTCAAAGTCAAAGTTGGAACTGCTCATGATTCAAAGCATAGCACCTCATCAGTGAAGCATGTGGTGGCGTGGGCATGTATGTCTGCCAATGGAACTAGTTCTCTTGTCTTTATTGATGATGTGACTGCTGACAAAAGCAGCAGGATGAAAATTTCCAACTCCATGCTATATAAACCTGAAATCCTTATTGGATTTAATACATATCAGGTGATTTGTATTTGTGAAACGAGGGAGGGCCTAAGGAGGTCAAAACCCTATATCAAGGTGTGCATAATTATTAGGCAGATTCTTCTCTTCAGGAAAAATGGGCCAAAAAAGATATTTAACTGACTCTGTAAAGTCAAAAATTGTAAAAAGTCTTTCACATGCAGCAATCTTGAAATATCTAAGATATTGGGGCGTGATCAACAAAATCATCAAACGTTTTGTAGCAAATAGTCAACAGCAGCGGTTCCCAACCTTTTATGCGCCACGAACCGGTTCAATGTCAGACAATATTTTCACGGTGTGGCGGATAAATACATAAAATAAAATGATACAAGCAGCATTAAAACTGTAATATTTTCTAAATATATTAATAAACGTTTTTGTTTTTTTAATGCAGGATGCTTGGTCTCCAAGTGGCGAAGCAGTTTTGAAGGCTTCATTGCCTCATAAGAGATCCGGCCGCCGCATATTATGCAGAGCGGGCTTGGTGCGCGGGAATCACCTGTCGCTATAAATCCATATTTTAAGTAGGACTCTTTTTTATTGTCTGTTAAATGCATCTTACTTTTTCTTGGAAGTCATATGGTCTTCTTCTGTCTCCTCACTTAGTCTTTTCCCCTTTGCAAAGAAACGTTCCAAAGACGTTTGTATTTACTCTTTTTGCTAGCTTGGAGGTTTAATTTTAGCGGCAACGTATTACGTGACCGGGACAAGCGTCAAGAGTGACGGATGTAATAGAGGGAATCCGGTCATTTTTCAAAATAAAACATCGTTCAGACTCAGATAATAAATAAAACGGAAATAATGCAAGTCATTTGTTTTTTCTCTGCGACCCGGCACCAAATGACCTACGGACCGATACTGGTCCGCGGCCCCGGGGTTGAGGACCCCTGGTCAACAGGGTCGCAAGAAACTTGTCGAGAAGACGCAAATTACCTGCCAAAGATTTGCAAAGAATCAAACGTGAAGATACAAGAAAACCCATTATCCTCCAGTGCTTCCATATTCCACAACTGCAACCTACCTGGAGTGTCAGGAAGTACGAGGTGTTCATTTCTCAGAGACATGGCCAAGGTAAGAAAGGCTGAAACCCAACCACCTCTGAACAAGACACATAAGTTGTAACGTCAAGAATGGGCCAAGAAATATCTGAAGACAGATTTTTCAAATTTTGTGACTGATGAGATGAGTCACTCTTGACGGACCAGATGGATGGGCCCGTGGTTTGATTAGTAACGAACACAGAGCTCCACTTCGACTAAATAGGTGGAGGTGGGGTACTTTTTTTCGTGTTGAAAATGGACTCAAAATCAACTCTCAGACCTACTGCCAATTTTTAGCGACTGCACAAAAAGTTGATTCTGACAAGATCAAGAAACTGACTGACTCCGTTAATGGAAGGCTTGTGACTGTTATCAAAAAGAAGGGTGGCTATGTTGGTCACTGAGTTTTTTTTTTTTTTTCAGAACTGTTTATTTGTAACTTTTGAGTTTATTTATTATTCTCACTTTGACAGGTGAAAATAAACAAGTGAGATGGGAAAATCTTTGTTTTTCATTTAGTTGCATAAAAATTCTGCACACTAAGTATAATGGTGTACATGTAGATATTTTCTTAAGAAAGCCAAAAGTTCACTTTTACTACTTAAATGTTCAGGTTTGAGGGTTTGTTAAAATTTTGGGTTGACCAAGAGCACTGTAGTTGTACAATAACAAAATTAATCCTCAAAAATACAACTTACCTATTAATTGTGCACACAGTGCATAGTCATGCTGCCATTGGGTAGCCTGTTTGTTGGTTATTGTGCGCCGTAGCTTTTGTGTTTAAGTGCTTGGACGCTGCAGTTACAGATAAATACGTTCTTAGTTTGTTTTTTATGACTCGCTAAGACGATGTGTTACTGTTGATATTTATTAATAACTCAAAGATTACTGAAGAAATCAGCCGGATTCAACTACGATCAAGCTAAGTTTAATGTGGGCTACTTTAATCCGTGTAACAAAGGCTTAATGCTGTGAAATACTAAGGACACATAAATGCAGCATCAGCTGGATAAGTTGTGAACTCCAGCTGTGAAGGCTTAATCAAGCTGTAAGCATAATTGGTATCAGTAAGGTCTGCATGTGACCACAGTCACTGTGAATGCAGATCTTTTCAATTACTCTACTGGCCAGCATTTGTGTTTTGATTTTGTGTAAAAAGTAGGGATGCACCGAATGTTCGGCCACCGAAATTATTCGGCCGAAAATAGCCAAAAAAAGCACTTTCGTGTTGGCCGAATAAGTAAAAGGCCGAATAAATTTTGCCGAACAATGACGTTTTTAATGACGCAATCAATTAACCCGGGTAGAGTGAGAGGCGCGGGCTTTATGCAGCAAACATGTCAGCAGTGTGGAAGCACTTTAAAGTGTCAGAGAAAGAGGCAAAAACGGCCGTTTGCAGACATTGTTCTGCTGAATTGTCCAGACGGGGTGCATCTGCAAAAACGTACCTACTTCAAGTGAAACAGACCACGGAGTGAAAACAACCAAAAGTGCGCTCTTAGAAGCTGTCAGCACACGATTTAGTCAGGCGGACTCAGAACCCCTGTACTGCATCGCAACTGTGCTTGATCCACGCAGTGTTGTGCCTGAACGCGTTCATTGAACGATAGTTCATGAACTCGTTCATATTTTGGGTGAACTGAACGTGCTGTATTACTGCCTGATGAACGTTACTGTGAACTCGTTCATTCTGGTGTCTGTGAACGGCATGCTCTCTCAGGTTAACTTCGTTCAATAGGGTGCCAGATTTATATAGAGCCTTCCAGGCGAAAACCCGGCTAAAACACACCGCAAACGGGTCTTAATATGTAGCGGAAAAACACCAAACCTGGCAACATCCAGCCACCAGTGTCGCACCGCTGCCGTCCGCGCATGCGTGACGCGTCATCGGAAAAAAAAAAAAATAGCATGGAGGCGACAGCAGCATGTAGCAAGGCATATGATCATTTAAATTCATTCATGTAACTTGTTTGTTGAACCTGCCTGGTCTATTTTTCCAGGATTCCAATATTCTGTTTTAGCATGTGGACAATGGAAAATTATTAAAATTTAAAAACGTTTTCACCTTAATGATTACTGTCCTGTTTTTCTTTGAATAATTCCTCATTAAAAAAAGACCATTCAAGCAGCACGTTCTTCCTCATGTTTTTTGAGAATGTACTGTAGGGTTGAACAACAAAAACCATAACAAATGTATTGCTCATTGTTAGTTAAATAAATATTTTGAAATTGTATTTTTGTTATTTGATTTTTTTTTTTTATCTGAAAAGCAACACAAAATAGTAAAAAGCAAATTTTTACTATTTAATTATTGTAATGGTGAAAAAATTGGCAAAATAAATGGAAAAAATGTGAAACACCGCGTTCGGTATTCGGCCTTCGGCCAAGCATTTCATTATTATTCGGCTTCGGCTTCGGCCAAGAATTTCATTTCGGTGCATCCCTAGTAAAAAGCCTCTAACCTCCTTTTCCTTGTCACACTAATTTTATTAACTTGGATAACTAAATTTACCCTGCCCATTGACTAAAATAATGTTGATAGTTGGGCAGTTTTTTCACAGTGTCATACTAAGTCAGTTAATTTTGATTCAGGACAATCGTTTATGAGTAGCATGTGGCTTGTAAGTCACACACAGCCATTTCAGAGCATCCAGTGTCTGAGACAATTGCAAACATTCCTTAACAGAGACAGTAATTGAGCATGTCTCATTAAAATAAACACAGTTGTATATCTGGCATCTATTTGTTGTTTAATACCTGTTCAAACATGGCTGGGTCTGGATGTGGCTTTCCTACACAGTCTCTGATGAAGCTTTTAGTGGCAGGTTTAATCTGCCGGGAAACAATGCCACTGCCGTCTATGATGTACTTCCTGTAGATGGCCTTAGCGAGCTTCGCCTTTTTCTCCTGACTGGTCTTCCTGAACCCAGAGCAGGCGAACCAGAAGTCCAGCAGATCGGCACATCCTTCTTGGCACAAGAAGTTTCTAAAGAGCTGGATGCCCTCCTGGTCGTCCAGCAGAGAGTGAAGGGACTCGGCCCACTTCAGGTAAGGTGGAGTCGGTGATGCCGAGCCCTCGGGTTCATAGCCCAAATCCAGGTCTGGGCGCCGAGGAGTGGCAGACGATGACGAGGGGGTGTAACAGGATGTATCCCCCATTTTGGATGAGGATGGGTGAAAGCCGAGGGTTTGAGAGAGGCTGTTTGGACGGGTGTTGGCAGACTGAGTTGGGGGGTCCAAATCAGAGCCCTCCTCTCCAGGCACTGGAGGTCTAGGAGCGTCCTCGGTGAAGTGGCCCAGAGGAGCCACAACCCCACCTCCGCCCCTGAACCCCATCCCATGTAGTTCTCTGACAACGCTCATGTCTCTGATAGTACAAGGCAGAAGTCAGATCTTTCCAACAGAGTTTTCCGACAAAGGATTCTCCCTGAAACAAAAAAATAGACCTGTTAGCACAAAAAAGGCTTTTAAAATAAAAGCAAACAGTAACAAAAAACAGAATACCTTTTGTCTCATCAAAAGATGCACGATCAATATAACACAGACATTACAAATCACCAGACCAAGTTACCACCATTCATATCAATCACAAGGCACAACACACCGCATATTATCTCCAGATTGAGTAAAATGACTAAAAGTGAACAATTTACGGTAAAAGCAAAAAGGTACACACACACACAGACACATATATATACACACACACATATATACATACACATATATACACACGTGGACAAAAATGTTGGTACCCTTCGGTCAATGAAAGAAAAACTCACAATGGTCACAGAAAAAACTTTATTCTGACAAAAATAATAATAAATAAAAATTCTATGAATGTTAACCAATGAAAGTCAGACATTGCTTTTCAACAATGCTTCAACGGAATTATTTTAAAAAAATAAACTCATGGAACAGGGCTAGA